>LIHB01000159.1:0-37063 GCA_001297265.1 Mycosphaerella arachidis
CCGAGCGCTTAATACTAAACTTCCTAGCGGCCGTAGTAATATTAGGCTTATCTTACTAATTTAAATGAGCTATCGCATAGTTATATACGTCCATTATGTAGTGAGATATAAAGGTGAGAAGAATAGCCAAGAAAACGCGTCGCGTGCCTGATGTGCGACCGTGCGCGACGCGCACATGACTTCTAATTGGCCCCCACGTGTCCGTTACATGCCCAAAAATAGCCGATGCGATGTGATGTGTGCAGCCCCGGATTCTGGATCAAGTGGACACGCTCGTGCTACAACCAACGATTCATTCGTGTACAAAGAGACGGCAGCTCTCGTTCTGACGAGCCTATTGACTATGTAGTCGACTCGTCGACACTCCCTGCGGCCTCTACCCCATGCAGTGCCAACATCCCATCCAGATACAATGGCCGCCGCAGTGATCGACATCAAGGCTCAAGCCACACTCCCGATTCGACTTGGAGCCAGTGTCCTGGAGCCCTCCGAGCCTTCCTCCTTTACCAGCATTCGATACAATCACAAGCCTCGGCTCGACAAGGCAGAAGCCGTCACTGCCAGCATCACTCGAGGAGACGATGCCGGCGGGAGCGAGCTGCTGCTCAAGGACGGCCATGGCGAGTACCAGTACAAGGGTCGGATCACACAAGATGCGAATACGTATGTGTTGGTCGTGCGCGGTCAGGGAAGGGACAGAGAGATGTTGCTGGAGCGTCTGAACGGCAGCCATTCCTTCAATCTGCTCAGCACCCCTTCTGAGCGCGATGCTGGCAAGCTTGCTGAGAAGTACCCGCTATTGCCTATGGAAGATGACGAAGGAGACCTCTTTGGCGAAGACGATGAAGATGCACCGCCTGACGAATCGAATCCTTTCGACTATCGGCACTTCCTGAAAGCAGAGTTGGAGAAGCCAGAGACTACCAATGCGAACATCGACGCAGCCCGCAGTCCGGCGATCACGCCTCTACCACGGGCTCCGCCTGCGGCCAGCACGCCTGCTATTCGGGCCACTAAGAAGCCTGTCAAGAAGGCAGAGCCACTGAAGAAGCGTAAGACTAGTGCAGCAGAAAAGCCAAATCCGAAGCGAGTCAAGGCAGGCCAGGAACCGCCAGCGCCCACGCCAGCTGCTGCAGCGAAACCGAAGCCCAAGCCTGAGGTACCGAAGATCCACATGGATCGCAAGGCCTCTGTTCGGCGTGAATCCAACGTGGACGACGATGGTCTCCTCGTCATTGAGAATGAAACACCCGTCACAGAGAAACCACCCAAACACGGCGCCATGGTCCTCGCCCTCTCAGGCCAGCTCGGAAGCGGTCCCATCAGTCTACGCTCCGCCGCAAACAGCCCCGGCGGCAGCCATGCGGCATCACCAATGCCAGCACGGCCTGAGGCTAACGAAGAGAAAGAGCAATACGTCTTTGAGTTTGATGATGATGCAGGGTCTGAGCCTGCTGATGATGATGAAGGTGCAGATGCGGATGAAGAGGACGATGATGCGGATGTGGAGGAGGAGATTGAACTGCCAGCTCCGGCGCAGCCGCATAGACCGAGTGTTAGTGCGGCTGTTGTGACGGGTGGCGGGGATGATGATGATGATCTTGAGGCGCAACTTGCTGCTGGGTTGATGGAGGATGATGATGGAGGTGCGGCGCAAGAGAGTGAGGAAAGTGAGGAGGAGTGAGATATTATGCTGCCTGGCAACAATGACATGCGGCGTTTCACTGAAGTCTGAGGTGGACATCTTGAATCCGCCATCAGCAGGTCTGTCCTCGAAGGAGCAGGGAATTCAGCGCATGAAGCACTTTTCGCCAAATCCCCCATGATTCGATTTTATCGCTACCCAGCTGAGACGAAGAGCTCAACCCAACGGTGCCCGTGACGAGTGACTCCGTCTACTGCTTTCCGCTCTGCAGCTTGCTGCACGCTCCGAGCACCCCCGGGCATTATCGACACATCACAACGCTCGAGGACACCGCGCGCAGAAGACACTAGGTGACCCTAACGACCCGACGGAACGATCACATCGCGCCACCCTGCGTAGGTAGCCTCTGCTGCCTTGAACCTGTGCTCACGACACCAGAGGCACGACGAGCAGAAAACATTCAATGCTAGGCTGCCTGATCAATAGCATAAGCGCTTCATGTCTCGAGTCTTTGAGCGAGCATGAGTTTTAGACATTGTGAATCAAAGCGCTCAAGCCCAAACTGTTGCATCTGCTCAGTGCTACGCTGCGGGGCGCTGGGCAAGGTAAAGACCACCGGTCAATGAGGATTCGGGAGCGTATCTGCAATTCTATGCGCTAGACGACTTGTTGGCTTTGTCGTTGAGGGTGGAAAGATAGAGACTACAGCTTATCCCTTTTTGAAGGCGACATTCGTTGATCGAAACTCCCTGTCAGCAACGATGTCTTCAAGATCACTATCTGTCGTATCAACAAACACCTTTCAAATTACTCCCGACTTCACGTCCCTACAGTTCAAACGATGACACTATTCTGCTCCTCAGCTCGCGTCCATCTCTCTCCATTCCGAAGACTATACCTGCCATCAACCAACTCCCCATCACGCTTAGACCCGATCTGTCGATACAGCTTTTCGAGCAAAAGGTAGAACAGCACATTATCTCCCGTGAGATTGGAGGCGTCGGAGTAGTTACAGGTGGGCAAGAGGTGGTAGCTATGTTGGGTGCTGACCAATGGCCACATCTTCTTCTGTTCATGTTTGATGTCGGACGCGAGCTGATTCTGCTGCTGCCAGCTATGTCCATTCTCCCCGATTGGAGCCTGCCGTTTGTAGATCGTTCTGAAAGTGATACTTCATAGGGACGGCCTCGTACTTTGATGGACATGTTCTTAGATAGATCTGTGTGGTCGTCGGTGGCGTGTTGCAAGTCTAATTTGACGACTTCTAGCTGAACTGAGTCGGGACATCGAGGGACATTGCCTCTACCGCCTCGTAGACGCAAGTTCTGGATCGGGCCATCCACTAAGGTCCAGGAGAACGTGTTGGTTGTGGATGGGTACGGGGAGTGTACTTGCGCAACTTCGTTTCCTGGTCGTTGAGGGCTTGCTTTGAGTCTCGAACGTAGGTCGACTCCCAGCAAAGGTCAAGAGTAAGATGCTTCATCCATATGCCTGCGTTGTTGTACTCATCATTCAGTATTGCTTCATAAGTCTTGGAAATGCCGGATGTATCAACGGTTCTGTCGTCTGCCAAGTCCAGCTGGCCTTCGCTATGCTGCTCCTGCAAACGCCACCACTGTTCGTGGAGAAATATTTCCTTGACTCGCGTTGCAGTCGAGAGAGTAGAAGCCAGACTGAATGCTTTGAACCTGTGCTGTAGCTTGTCGGAGCCAGCACGCGCCTCCATCGCCTCCAAAGGTATGCCATGCCGTACGGGTATAGCTCTGAAGCGTCCTTCCGACAGCGTTCGAAGAAGACTTGATAACGAGTGAAGTGGAAATTGCCACGCGCAAGAAGCCTTTCTTGGAATACCCAGGCTCGAGCATGCAATGGAGCCCGTGCTATTTTGCGATACTAGTAGGAGATACCCACCGGTTCATATCGCTGAAGATGAGTGTCCTCGTCATCACCGGGGAGGTCTACGTAGATACGCTCGAGGTTGTGGCTTTCATCGTTCAAGAAGAGACCTTGACCACTGTGCTTCGAGTCTGCCGCGCAAACGTTGCAACAGCCATTGAAGTACACCCGGTCCACCTGATGAGCCTCTAACTCCAGTCGTCTGTATTTATTACATCTTGCTCGATGCAGAGGCTATCGATCGATATGATCGGATGCTCATCGCTACAGTGACTTGCATAGCGTCCCGAAAGGTCCTCGGTAGCTTCGGAATTGCCACGCCTTATTGAAGGTCGCTCATTGTCTCAGTCGTCAGCTTTCAATGCCTGCTGTCGCCCCAGCAGTAGCCGAGAGTGTTGTAATTGGAATTCCATGCGATATTTGCGCTGTTGGTCAGCCGAACAAAGCCAGATGTGGCAAGATCAAGAAGACGGTTGGGGAGAAAGTGGTGGCTGGACGACCGTGAGCACACGGCGTACTGCGCCTCGCAGGTCTTTATTCACTGACGTATTGATTGCAAACGTTTGGCAGCTGGCTCTGTGATTACAGGCGATAGTGGTTCGGGGGCTGTACAACACATCAACTTGAACGAGCGTGAAGTCGGGACGTAGCTGCCAATCAAGGTTATGCAAGTAAGGTCTCACTTACTCTCAATGTCGATGATGCAGTTGACCTTTGCCCGATTGATCTCGCTGGATGCCCGGCAGAAGATCTCCGCCACATGCAGTCTTCTCGATGCACTAAATCAGGTAGGACCTCTCGAATAAAATGGGGAAGACTGTCCCAGGAAATGGAGCATGCCCGGCAGCGTTCCTCGGCAGCTTTGAAGACATCTGCTACTGTAGCATGATGTGGCGGACAGCTGGAGACAACAGGATGTTTCGTCTGTTGAGCTGACTGTGCCGCCTCATGACAGACGCTGCACAAAGTCATGTCGATGATCGGACTCGGCCATGCTTGCGCCTTGCGCGGAATAACTGCTGACTTCGAAGATGGCGAGAGGCGTAGTCGCTATTGAACCTAGCCAACGAGTGAGGCAGACATCATTGAGGTGAATGTTGCCAAAAAAACATGTGAAGGCTGTCAGAGAAAGGCAAAGCCGAGCTACAGAAGCCGGCTCCAGCCGATCACAACCAACGTCATCGCGCATCACCTCATGCAGCTCGCGTGACTTCCTTCCTCGCATGCAACCCTCAGCACCACAGCTCAGCTTTCCCACCTTACCTTCTCCTCCTCTTACTGAACATATCACTCACACCGACCAGCGAAAGCACCAACGAAACACACCTCAAGATGCTTTCCCTCCTCCTCCAGCTCTGCCTCGCGGCACTGGCCTTCGCAGCCCCAACCGCCAACGAGATTCACGCAACAAGCAGCAACGCATGGCAATACGGCACAGGCGGTGGTGTGCTAGGCTTCATCGTGCTTATCATTGATGTCCTCGTATGGAGTACGTTGTCACTGCATCCCTCTTCTCCATAACACTCACTGACACTCTTCCAGTGGAAGTCCTCAAGTCCAACCGCCCACCACTCGCAAAAATCGGCTGGTCCCTCCTCGTATTCCTTTTCCCAATCGGCGGTGCCATCATCTACTGGCTCTTTGCTAACCGGGCCGCTCATAACCAAGGGGCTGGATACGAGCCTATCGGTGGTAGTGCTTAGGAGGAGCCGACGACCGGTACGGTCAGGTGGAACAGGCCCAGCACGTGGAAGCTGAAGTGGATCGTACCAGATAGCGATGTGTTCCATTCCACGAAGCAGGTGCTTTGAGCAGTGGCCATTGGATGGCGAGCAGATTATGCCACAAGGCTGGGCTTTCGGAACGAGTTCTTGGTTATTCTTTTGCCGTCACAGCGAGGCGACGAAGAGCTTTGGCGTTATTGGGAATGATATGATCGGGATGTCCCAGTGTGAGTAGGTCATGGCTTACGAGGCAATGAATAGACGACAGGGTAGCAATCACAGTAATGAGCAGTATCTGGTCTGACCAGCTCGGTGCCGGCCGCTCTTCAATTTTCTCTGTACAGTGCTCAAGTACATCTTCAATGGCACGTATAAGGCGCCGCATGAAACATTGAGTAGACCCTTATGGCACGATTGAGGTTTTGTTCATACAAGGGCTGCGGCCCGCCAGCCGCCGAGTCTCTGTGCTCATATCTCTGCGCTGAGCAGGTGTTGATCGCTAAATCTTCTGACAAACTCCCTCCGAGCCGCTGGTCGTCGGCAGCATGTCAACATTGTGCTATCAATGGTTAGTCAGATTAGTCAGAAACCTGCTGTGCCTGGGTATTGAACATACATGTACAGGTTGCAATGCAATACCTAGTATCCACGTTCCTTTCGATCAACTTGGTTCGCGGAAGCCTCGGACTCATTCAAGCCCGCCACCCGTTTGCTGGAGTTTCCACGCTCATCTTCGCTGTCGTATCTTCGTTTGGAAATGCACAATGCCGTTGTTGAGGATCACCTAGCCCGCAGCCTCATCTTCAACGTAGTTTTTCGCGACGTTCGCATCGGTTCCAAACGGTAGAGATGCAGCATCAGGCGATTGTCGACGGAGTCCCATCAGTTCACGGTTGACGACCCAAAGGAAGTCGGGATTGATTTCTTGCGTTTCATCCCCATCCAACCACGAAGGGCTGCCCAACGAGACGTAGACATCTCGGAACAGCTTGCGAAGAGGAGATGCAGCTGGCATGTTCTCATACACCGAATTCGTGAGAGTGATATCGAATAGAACGGTAGCGCGTAGAACTCGCGTGATCGCGCAAAGTATTGCAGTCTTGAAACCACGGTCCAAAAGTTTCTCGCCAAAGATGTAGGCTTTGATCAGACGCTCATACTCAATTGAATTGGTTGTAATGTACACCTTACGATCGAACAGCCAATCTTGGTAGAGCTCGAAGACGGCAGGCTCGGCATCGGGAAGTGAGATGACGCGGTCCTTTGACTCTTTCCAGTTCTTTTTCAATGCATTGCGTACGAAGTCGGAACTGTGAGTGACAAGCGCTTCGTGGATCTCAAAGTCCCTGGGCGTATCGAGGCCAACCTTGAAGGTGATAGTGGTGTTGCCCAACATAGGCCGTCCTCGAGTTGAGTCGGACTCGGGCAGTGCGCATCTCGGGAAGGTGGACTTATTGAGCAGAGCCGCAAACAGATTACCGCGCTGATTGCTACTCTCGAAACCCAAGTTGTAATCATTGACGCGAAGCTCCTCGGGCGAGAACTTCGAGTACGTTGTGTGAGCGGGTCCTCGATATGGCGGAACAATGTCTGCGGTGCCCATATGAAGTTAGTTGTGTATTCTCTGAACAGAGGTTGTGTTCGAGAGGACGTGTTCGTGAAGAACATTGCAGTCGAGTGAAGTTCAAGTCTTAAGATCCATGTCGAAACGCGTGACCCAAGCTCCCTCAACGCGTCTAGACCGCGACTTCGCCTTCGTTCCCCGCCTTTCACTTCACACCATCTCACATCATGGCGGACCACGTCACAAGCGGCCGTGGCAAGCGCTGGTACGAGCACTTAACGATCGATATCGTCGCTAGCGTACTCTCCAACAGCATCTTCCACCCTTTCGTTGCCTGGATCATCCCACTCTGTCTGAGGTCACTGCAAGCGCCATACGACAGCAACGAGTTCATTGCATCATGCGCGTATGCCTCCTTCATCACCTTCCTCTGGATGCTGGGTATCATCAACAAGCGCGTAGCATATGGTCTGCCACGCGAGATTGACTGGAACGAAGAGGTCGTGGTCATCACAGGTGGAGCCAGTGGGTTGGGCAAGATTCTGGCTGAGATATACGGCATGCGAGGCGCCAGTGTTGCAATATTAGATGTTGCAACGCCGGAGAAAGAGAGTGAAGGACTGGCAGGAGTGGAGTACTATAAGTGTGATGTTGGGGATCACGCAGCAGTGGAAAAGGTGAACCAGCAGATACAGAAAGACGTAGGTAGAGACCGCACTGGTTATATGCATATTCTCCCGCTGATAAGTCTCTTCAGCTGGGCACGGCTACCATTCTGATCAACAACGCTGGCATAGTCAACGGCAAACCACTGCTCGAGTTGACGGCGCAGGAAGTCCAACGCAATTTCAACGTGAACCTCGTCTCCCATTTCCACACGATCCGAGCCTTCCTCCCGGGCATGCTCCAGTCCGAGACAGGCGGCACAGTTGTCACAGTGGCATCTGTTTTGGGCAAGATCGCAGCAAGTCATCTTACCGACTATTGCGCAGCGAAAGCAGGTCTCATCGCCATGCACGCCTCGCTTCGAGCAGAGCTGTCCTCTTCTTCAGCGCCAGACGGAGCTGAGTACATACGGACTATTCTTGTGACGCCAGGGCAGCTTGCCACTCCGTTGTTTGGGACGATTGAGACGCCTTCGACGTTCTTTGGGCCGGTTGTGGAGCCGGTCGAATTGGCGAGAGCGATCGTAACAATGATCGATGCTGGTGAGAGTGGTGAGATCAGTATGCCGCTGTACGCCAGGTGGATGGAATGGACTCATGTGCTACCTGCCAGCATGGATTGGGTTGTAAGGTGGTTCAGTGGTATGGATAGAGCGATGGAGAAAGTGCACGTGCAGAGAAAGGCGGTTGAGAAGTGAATCGACCAAAATTTCCCAAAAGAACTCGCGAAGCTCCCATATCACTCAGTAATACCGGAAACCGTGGCCAATTCGGTCATCAACCCCAACCTCCGAAATAATATCTCATCAAACGGTATCACGCCGTCGCACATGCTTGGAATTCCCGCCGAGCTTCGCAACCGGATATAGAGTTCGTCCTCCATGTGCCTCCACTCGAGAACCAACATAGCATTCCAGTCACTGCACGCTACAAACAAGTCTGGCTAGACGCATGCCGCATTCTCTACACCTGCCACCATATCCACAACGAAGCGCGCCTCGTCTTCTACCAGATCAACACCTTTCGCTTCGACAACCTCAATGTCGGGAAATTCTTCGCGACCGCTGGCGGCGAAACCTACCAGCAGAACACCGGAAGCAGCATCATCTTTGCCTGGCAAGTCATGGGCACCTACGAAGAGAGCAAAATCCATGCCGTCAACAAGTTGCTGCTGGAGCTGCCGAAACGCGAGTCCTTAGTCTTTCTGGTAGGCGGCCTTGATATCTATTGCCGCGAAGCAAGACTTTCACGGCGCCCTTGAGAATTCGCAGGGCCTGAAGCAACTCAAGTGCGAGCTCACTAAGGATGCCTTGTATCTGAATGCCCAACAGGTTTCCGTAAAGTTCGCCGGCCGGCGAAGGAGTTGGAGAAGGACCTTTGCGAGTTCATGGTGGAGCATACAGGAGTCACCACCTGCGAGGTTGTGTCGAATGGAGAGAATAGCGGCGACGGCAGCGCGGCGTTGCAGACATGGGATTGGCGACGAGATAAATGACCTTGCTACGCGGCTTGGTAACATGGCTTTTCCATGGACGAATGCGCGGTGAATGACGAAGGAATTTGCTCAGGTGAGGGACAGAAGCGCTTGTGGAGTTGGTCTGGGTCTGTGGGAAGGAAATAAAGGGTATCGGGGCTTGGACATCAGCGGCGGATAGATTTGACTGTAAAACCCATGTTGGGTCGTGGACACGACATTGGCCACTAGAGACGCAATATGCATGTGGTGAAGTCGAACGAGATTCCTGTTCCGCATCTGTTGTTATTGTATCACTCTGCTCGAACGCACAGTATTGGTATAGTAGTTACTGTTACAGACCGGGCTTCAATGCGCCAGGCCAGATCTTCTTTTGCGCTTCCTCACTGCCAAATTGGATAGCACAGAACGCTTCTGCGTCACATGCTTAACGTCAAACGCTCATCAAACTCCATCCCATGCTGCTCTTCATCTCCTAACTCTGAGCCTACCGAATGCTAACACCACTCCTCGTGGTAAACATCCTCGTAGCCACATTCATAGCAGCCAACTCCTGGAAGAGCAGCTTTGCAGCATAAGGAATAATGATCTGCGCAATCTTCGTCTTATTCTTGCAAGGTCTGCACTCGAACTGCTGCTTCTTCAAGCTCGCAATGGGAGTCATGAGACCGCAGATTTCGCAGATGTGAACGCGGAAAGCATCCGACACGTCCAGCAATCTCTCTTTCAAGAAAGCTGATGCCCCATGCGCAATCATACAATCGCGCTCCATCTCTCCGAAACGGAGACCACCGTCTCTCGCACGACCTTCCACAGGTTGACGCGTGAGAATTTGGAGCGGACCGCGGGCACGGGCGTGAATCTTGTCGTCAACCATGTGGCGAAGACGTTGGTAGTAGGTGGGTCCGAGGAAGACTTGCGCGTTGAGTTTCTTGCCGGTGTGGCCGTTGTACATGACTTCGAAGCCACGTTGTTGGAAGCCGTGGCTGGCGAGGATTTCGGAGACGGAAGTGACGGTGACATCTGTGAATGGTGTGGCGTCACCTTCTTGGCCGTTCAGTGCGCCGACCTTGGAAAGTAGACACTCGATCAAGTGAGCAATTGTCATACGCGAGGGAATGGCGTGAGGGTTGATGATGATGTCCGGTGTGAGACCGTCTGCTGTGAAGGGCATGTCTTCTTGCCGGTAGGTGATACCGACAGTACCCTTCTGTCCGTGACGAGATGCGAACTTATCACCGATCTGCGGGACCTTCGTAACTCGTGTTCGGACCTTGACGAATCGTAGACCTTCTGTGTTGGTAGTGAGGAGTACTTGATCGATCACACCATTCTCCGTGGATCTCAGTGGAGTACTGACGTCGCGCTTCACGTGAAGTTCTGTTCTCTGACCAAGCTCTTCTGCGTCTGGTGGCATAGGAGCCGTCTTGCCAATGAGGATGTCTTCACCAGACACACGCGAGCCGGGCGTGATGATCCCGTCTTCGTCGAGCTTGTCGTAGGTGCCGTGCTTCATGCGCATGGTATCAGCGCGGACTGGCTTCTCGAAAGCCTCCACCACGCTCATACCAACGCGCTTCTCCTGATCGGTGTATGATCTGAAGAAGAGTGATCGGAAGAGACCTCGATCAATACTGCTCTGGTTCATGATGACGGAGTCTTCTTGGTTGTAACCAGAGTAACACGCGATCGCGACAATGGCGTTCTGTCCGGCAGGCAGTTCTCGGAACTTAAGGTACTCCATGCTTCGCGTAGTGGCGAGTGGTTTTTGGGGATAGTACAGCACGTTCGCCATGGTATCCATTCGTGTGTTGTAGTTGGTGAGGGTGACACCCATAGCTTGTTTACCCATTGCAGACTGGTACCTGCGAAATTGTTAGTAGAGGAACTCAGATGTATTCTCGTAAATTTGCGTACGTGTTTCTCGGAGATTGGTTGTGATCCGGGAATGGAATGATGCTGGCACAGATGCCAAGAATCATGGCTGGATGAATCTCGCAGTGTGTCCAGGTGCGCACGTACGGATTCGGCTTCGACTTGATGCGCCGATGAGGATCAGCTCTCGTGTCCTCCATTGGCACACCTTGTCGCATCAACTTGTGCTCTTCCAGATCTTCCGGTGTCATGATGATCATGGCAGTTTCCTCTTCCTCGGCATCTAAATACTCAACAACACCCTTGTCAACGAGACCTTTCCAGCCGAAGATCAATGTCTCTCGCTCTTCTTCAGTTACACCTACCAAATCAGCGAGTATGTTTTGATCATCTGCTAATTTCTGGCAGTGCTCCCGCTGAAGCACGAGGTTGCCGTTGTTGGGTGATTTTGGATCGTTTTCGACGACAAACAATGGCCGACACACTCGACCGGCGTCAGTGAAGATCTTGATCTCGCGTTCTCTGACGTCGCGGATGATGGTCACCTCAAAGCTAAGAACACCCTTTCGTCGAAGATTGCGCATCATCTCCGTGAGCTGGCCAGCGTTCTTGTGTACACCAACCCAGGTACCATTGAGGAAGACCTTGGTCGACTTAGGGTTCAGCACAGGGTCGTACTCCTCCAACAGATCCATGCCACGCTGTCGCATGAAATCGATCAATGGTTCTGCAGGCGTACCGACCGTGACGTAACACATCAAGGACAAGTTCTTGACCAGACCGCAAGCCTGTCCTTCTGGCGTTTCTGCAGGACAAACAAGACCCCAGTGTGTGTTGTGAAGCTGTCGAGGTTTGGCAATTTTGCCATCACGACCAATAGGAGTATTCGTTCTCCGCAAGTGGCTCAGAGTCGATGCATATGTGTACCTGTTCAGCACTTGACTGACGCCTGCCTTTGCGCTGGCTGCCTTTTTCTGGTCGCCCCAGTTTCCGGTCGCTAAACAGTATCGCAATCCAGATGTAATGATGTTCGTCTTGATCGCGAGGGTGATGTTGAACTCTCTACCGGTCTCTACGCAGCGGTGGAGGTAAGCCTTCATATCCTTCACTAGCTGCTGGAACTTGAGGCGGAACACCTGCGCCATGAGCGGGCCCGCGAGGTCGAGACGCTTCTTGCCGAAGTGATCACGATCGTCCTCATCTGTTCGACCAAGGTGGCATTGCAGCAGTCTGTTCACCATATAACCCAAAAAGAAAGCCTTCTTGGTCTCGCTGCCTTCTTCTTGCGAGATATGCGGCAGGAATTCCTTTTGCATAATGTCTCGGGCATAACGTATTCTGCGATCTTTTGTACCTTGCTGTTGTCCACGACGACCGATGTGGTCCAGGGCACTATCCCGGTCCTGTATCACAAACGCCTCTTCCAGACATGGCTTGAGCATTTCCAGCATTTTTGTGTCGGACTTGTTGCAAATGTGATTCAGGATATCCTCGTCGGAGACAACACCAAGTGCTCGGAAGACGATCGCAATGGGAATGTCGCTCTTGATATACGGCACAGATACTTTGATGGTCTCTCCGTGTGCGTTCGAATTTGCGGCCTGCTTGTACAACTTGAGCTGCATTGAGCTGATCAAGCGTGTGCCCTTCTCGATGGCGCTTCTGATCTCAGCCACGACAGGTGTGTTTGTTCCCTTCTTCTTAAAAACTTGCACGATGTTCGCAGCACTCCGCTCTTGGGCGATCAGAACCTTCTCACTGCCGTTGATAATAAAGTAGCCTCCCTGGTCGAATGGGCATTCCTGAAAGGCGTACAGCTCCTGCTCACTCCTGTTTCGCAGTGTACAAATCTTCGACTTCAACATGATGGGTAGCTTGCCGATGAAGATGTTCCTCTGCGTATCTGGAGGGTTCTCCTGATCGTCCTCCCAATGCAACTCAGTCTGCCCGTCGTAGTCTGGCGGGTCATTCCAATAGCCCGATTCGTCTGCCCAGCCCCCGATGGATCGCTCACGACAAAGCTTTTGCTTCTTTGTGATTGAGAGGAAGATGGGCGAGGCATAAGTCAAGTTCCGCAGCCGGGCCTCGTGTGGGTATAGTGCTCGAGTACTTCCATCGCCTTCTGTCATAGCCGCGGAACTGATGGTGACATCCTCGAGATGCAGCTCGATGCGCTTCTTGACGATGGGCTGATTCGACTCTTCGTCCTCTGCGGGGATGTTCTGGTCTATGACTATGGGAGGCGTTTCGGTGACAATCTCTTGCATCGTGGTACTCGCGAACTCGTCGAACGAGTCCAGCTGCTGCGAGACCAGACCTTTGGCGTCGAAGAAGGAATGGATAACGGTCCAGCAGTCCTCGGCGGTGATCATGTTCACATCAAAATCGCCTTCCTCCTCGCCCTCCATCTGCGCCATCATCGCGTCCCCATTCGCGTATGCCATCGCTATCTTTGCGGCTTCCCAATCCTAATCTGTCGCGCCTCCACTGTCTGCCACTGTGATTGTGCGCTTACCCTCGAGTGGTGGTGAAGGTCTGTTGGTGGCAAGGCACGCGCTGCGCAAAGGCGCGCTTCTTTGTCTGCCTGAATGTATCCAGCGGCGTGGTTGGCGGAGGTAGAGGAGTAGCGATCGTGGTATCGGATGTGAATATATGGCGGTGGCGATGGTAAGGGAAGAGTCTATGGGTGGGTAGACTTGATGTCGAGGTGTTGTGAGCTGGAGATGTCGCTGGCATGCGACTTTGGGCTTCACGTTTCGAGATTCCGCGCTAGCTCCGGAAGCAGCCGCTGACAGACTGCGGGCGGCTCCACTTTTGCCTTTCGAGGTTAGAAAGTAACCATGAACATTCACTTACACGCAATACGACATAGTAATACCATAATTCGCAGTCTGAATTTTCTGCTCTATGTCATGTATTCCAAGAATTTCTCATCGCATGGTCAAAGAGTCGCCAGATCATTCGGGCGCTTCGCCCGCTGCTTCTCAAACATGCTACAGGATCTTTCCATGTCGGAGGGTCATATCATCAGGCTGATTCTGAAGAAACGACAGAAACTACGGCCAAATGGCGTGCTTGTTTCGACACACCCACCTACGTGTCATAAGGCGCTAGCCCTGCACTCCCTCTCGAAGCTGATATTCCTCATTGGTCACAGCACGTGCTCATTGAACAGTAGTGGCAAGAAGTAGTGTCTCATTCTTGATGATCCGACAATCCATTAGCTGAGCCTTCGAAAAGTGACCCATCACCCAGGAGGCAGAGTGATCGGCCGGACCATCGACATCGCGACCAAGCCTTACGAAGATGTTGTTGCTCAGCCGTCGCAATACCAGCACACATGGCGTTACAGACTGCGAGGGCTGAGGGGTCCTTTCTCCAGCAGAACCCAATCTGACAAGGTGACCGCGCGCACCGTTGATCTGAACAAGCCACAGCTTCTATGCGCCATGCCCTATTGTCTTCACCTCTGCGTCGAACTGGATACCTTTATTTGTGACAGAAAATGGTCTGCTTGGGATCCGGTCTATTCGATAGATCGATCTTGATGAGCTGAACAGGCGAGGATGAGTGTTGTTCTGACACACTTCTCAACAACAAAAATCTAGGGACTATATGTCCAGCTGCGATAGTAGCCCGTAGATAGATTCCTTGAGCATCAGAGTTCACACTCTAAGCAGTTTCGACAGTGAGCTGCAAGGGGCGGTATCAGCGGCTGATATGTATTCGTTCTGGAACCCCAAAAAGTTTCTTTCGCTGGCTCAAGCAAAGATAGACTCGTCTTCTGTCTGTTTGATGATCTCAAGCTGCAGCCTTGTGAAGGCCTCCATTCATTCGCCGTAGATTAGAGGCATGTGTACGCCGAAAAGACCTATTAAAGAATAAGCGATGTCCTCAGTGCGAGATGTCTTCCGGTAAATGCCCAGCTCATGCGTCGTGCCACACTAGATCCAAATATTGTGGATGGGTTGCATGAGCCCTTGTCCGGGGGGTTGGGGGGGAGATGGCGCGCAGCCGGATGAAGTGTTTACGCGGGCCAGAACACACTTGGCTGCGTCGATCAACAGGGATGCTTCCCGCAAGCATGACCGCAGGCTGCGCCTCAATCAACAGCCACTTTGCCAGTGAAACAATCAAATGCCAGCCTTGCCCAGGTGATTTTAGTCTTCCTTGCTGTCCCCTTACTATTTCGCCGGCATAATACTACATAACACGCATAATGTCTGGACTACAGCCTCCTCGCATCAACACGCAAGACGTGCACGGCCAGGACACCGCCTCCGGTACATTTTCTTCCACTAATGCATGAGCGTGGTCGAGCTTGTTGTGCGATGAGCTGATCAGGCGATGGTATCCAGAATCTTCTGACGACCACTTCTCCTCGGCCTCAGAAGGCACTCCCAACCCGGACCGCCTCTCCGTCGAGATTCCCATCACACGAGTCGAACGAGTAGACGACAAGGCAGCACACGGCGAAGTGCCAGGCACACCGGCATATGAACAGCGAACGGCAGATGCAGTGCCGGACGAGGTAGAGATCGTGCCTGAGGGCAGGAGATCACGAAGTGCGACCGCGAGTAGGAGCCGCAGTGCATCACATCTCAGCCAGAGCAGCAGGCCACAGACACCTGGTGGCAGTCCGATTCCGAGAACAGTAGTAGAGCGAGTGGACGACAAGCCAGCATACGGTGAGGTAGACGGCACAGCTGCAAAGGAGCAGCGCATGATGGATGCTGCACCGGATGAGGTACGGCGAGTACCTGCTGAGGCTATTGATGGTAGGTGAGTTGGTCGACGGCACAACTTTGACGACAGCAGCTGATGCAATGCAGCGGACAAGGTGACAGCGAAGCTCCACCAAGAGGGTCGGACCTAGATCACGATCCAGAAGAAAGGCAAGCGTGGTTCAGGACAATGTGGGAGAGCGAGCTGCAGGAAGATAGAATGGCGCAGCAACAAGCGACCCAACAAGACGAGCGAGAAGACGCAGTCAATGATGCGGATGATGACGAGAATTTTGGCGACGATTTTGGCGAGGTTGTCGAAGGCGACGGAGATGAGGACTTTGGCGACATGGAATTCGGCGACGCAGAAGAGGTCATGACACCAAAGCCTACGGAGCCATCAGCACCCAACCCACACCACACAACACCCACGGCTAGCATGTTGGCAGGTCTCGTAAGTAGCTTCTTGAACGATGAAATACTTGTCCAACGTGCCACGAGCTAACATTCCCACAGCCGCCACTGGACCTAAAAGTTGACCTCTCCGAATCAGATCTCCAAGACACAATCTCCCCATACCTAGACATGATATTCCCGGATTCCGCGCCATCTCCTTCTTCGCTGCCGCCTTTGGACATGTCCAACTCTTCGCCTTTTCTTTCCGACCGGTCTCTGTCCCTCTGGCAACAACTGGTCTCCCCACCGCCTATGCAACCGCCCAATTGGACAAGAAGCAGAATACGACGTCTCTTCCTCGTATCTCTTGGCGTGCCTGTCGACTTGGACGAGATCCTCCCACCGTCAAAACAGAAACGACTTGTACTACCAAACATCAACCTCACCTCACCGCGAGCCTCGAACGCAGCACTAGAACACCTCAAGCAATCAGACGCCAACGACTCGTCAACGTCAGTAGACAGTAAAACCGGCGCAGCGAAACGAGCAAAGAAGCGGGAGACGCTACGAGGTCCACCTCCCGAGCCAGACTTTGACTCAAATAGAGCGATGCTGATCTGTGGGACGACTGAGGAGGCGATGAAGGGAATGGAGGATGCGGAGCTGAAGGATCATGTGTTTACGCTCGAAATTCTGAACGGCAAGGCGAGTAAAGTGTTGGAGTATTGGTTGTTGAGGAAAGATGAGGCTCTCAAGGAGAAGGAGGCATTAGAGGGTGTGATCGAGAATCTGGTGGGGTTCGTGAAGAGTCGAGCGACGGGAAAGGGGAAGAAATGAGCGGGTCTGAGCGTGTCACCAGCAAGCGCTTGCGTGCCTGCGGTATGAATGACACATATCGATTTTGCAAACGAGAGTTACGCTCCATGCACGAGCTACTCTCTGTCGCCACGCTTCCAAGCATGCATTTTGCCCCTTCATACGAGTTGTAGAGAAAAGGCTTTGAGACCTCAACCCAGTTGAAGGCACGACCCAGCGTTCACAGTGAATGAGCCGACGTTCTACGAGCGTTAGCAGTTATCAGTGAAGCCACCCTCTCATCGTTATCAATCTCATCTCTCCCAGGGTCATTGATCTCACATAAGGCTGTGCATGCGGCTCCGCTTAGCCATACTCCGCTTCCCAAGCCCTGCTTCGGCGGGGTAGCTCACCCCCATCTGGCAAATACGCTGGTAGCTTCTTTCCCCTTCGAGTCGTCACTAGCCACCGGGCGACGGGCTTGTGAAACGACTCCTCCAACGACTCCGCTTCATGCCTTTGTATACATATCGTGAACACGGCCGTACTGGATGTTCGCTCGGCCAGACACCTTCCGCCGTACCAACAGTCATCGATAGCGGCAAAAATGGTCAATGCAAAAGCTCAGAAAGCATGCCAAGAGTCGCTCGACAGCGTGACTGGCGATCCAGCTACTGGCATTGCTGGTCTTGTCTTTGTGGCAGTTGACAGAAATGGCAAGCAGATTGTCGCATGTCCTTCCGGCAAGAAGGGTATTGGATCTGGCAGTAACAAGCCAATGGATTTGGACACCGTCTTCTGGATCGCAAGCTGTACGAAGCTACTTGCCACAATTTCATGTATGCAGGCTGTCGAACGAGGCCAGTTGAGGCTGGATGATGCCAAGCAGGTGCATCAACTTTGTCCAGAGTTGAACGATAAAGTGAGTAGCCAATTGCCGCATCTTAATGGTCTCTGATGTTTCGTAGAAAGTGCTTCAACCAGATGGTACACTCGTACCTCGCAAGAACGAAATAACGTTGCGCATGCTTCTGTCGCATACTGCTGGGTTTGCGTACGAATTGTGAGTGCTCAAGCTCGTGGTCTCTGGGGTGCCATTCTTACTGATCATGTCCAGCTTTCATCCTGGCCTACGCGAGCATGGGCGTCCAATAGGATATGATTGCTTCAAGGCTGATGTATGCAGAATCGCCAATGCTAGATAATCCATAGCTGACTTCGTCACCAGATCCGAGACATCCTTAACATGCCACTCGTGCACCAGCCCGGCGAAAAGTGGGAGTACGGCACGAACATTGATTGGGCCGGTATCGTCCTCGAGCGTGCCACTGGAGTCCGCCTGAACGACTGGATCCAGGACAACATCATGCAGCCTCTCGGTTTGAACGCCGTCACCATGTTCCCGACCGCGGACATGAAGAAGAATCTCGCTTACATGCACCAAAAGTGGCCAGGCGATCCTTCGGGGAAGAGTGAAGAAAGGTGAGTGGTTTCCAGAAGTGAGCCGGAAGACCCATCTTTGACAACTCCACAGAGACCACATCCTCCGCGAACCACTCCTCGCCGACACCAAAGAAGAGCAAGCCCGTCTCTTCCACAGCGGCGGCGCAGGCTGCTTTGCCAAGCCAGCAGAATACGTCCAAGTCCTCGCCACGCTCCTCAACGACGGCAAGTCTCCCATTACAGGTGCCCGAATCCTAAAGGAAGAGACCGTCAAGACAATGTGGGAGAACCAAGTCCCCGACATGCCCAACTTTGCCCGTCAAGGAATTCCAGATGCAAAGCGTGACCAAACCAATCCTACTCCGGAGCTGTATCCTCAGGAAGGAAACCCACCTCAGGGATGGGGTCTCAGTTTCATGTTGACGCAGGAGCCGGGTGCCACTGGGAGAGGTAGAAATACTGCTTGGTGGGCCGGCTTGGCCAACTTATTCTGGTGGTGTGATAGGGAGAAGGGTGTTGCGGGTATGATTGCTAGTCAGCAGATGCCGTTCTTGGATGGAAATGTGCTTGGGCAATGGATTGCTTGTGAGTCGGCGGTATATGCGTCAATTTGATCAGGAGATGGATGTCTATACTGTGTGTGGTCATGTGGAAGTGTAACTTGCGAAATCTGTCTGTGTCTCGTAATGATCAGCTTGACTGTCAGTCTTGCTACACACTTCAATGAGCCTCAAGCAGAGCGGTTATGCACATGTGCTCGTTCCAACCAACTCTCTGCCCGTCTAACAGTACGCCTCAGCATGGCGTCCTCTTGTCGAATCTTTGATGATCGTCGCGCTAGCGATCGAGCCATACGCGGCAGGCCAGGCTACTTTCTCGTCCAAAAGGTCCCGAGAACTCAGGTTTCGCAGGTCACGGCATACGGCTGCTGATAATCGTGAGTATAGCGTGGTCGCTTTGCGCCGCTCTTTGAAGAGTTCCGCTGCATGCATGGGCGACGACGTCGTATCTTTTCAATTCCTGGAATCTCAGGTAGGCAAAAGTTGCTCGTTCATGGTGATGAACACCAACCCGCTCAGGTAGAAGCAGATGACAAGACAGCTGAGTGCTGCCGCGCTTCTTCGGGGAGCTCTTCTATGGCAAAGTGACATGCGAAAGGCTGAGCTACCCAAATGTAGAAGTAGCGCGCATGCAGCTTGAGCTGTTTTGGGATACCACCTACTTTAAAATTCAACCCAAAAAGCCCTGCTCTTGTCGCGTACGAAGTTCCATGCGATGGTCTCTTCGGATCGCTCTTTCTCACGCTACGCCATCCTCAGTATCAATGAGCTAAATATCAGAGTCGTTGCGATCGATGGCGAGGTGTTTTTCCTTCACCAAAAGCGGCATCAAACGATGAGTATATTCGGGGTTCTGTCGCTGCGATGGTGAGAACAGGAGAATAGGTGTGTGGGTAGACGAGGTCCCGCTGCTGATGCCAAGAAATGCTTCAGCGACGACCTCCGACCTCACCTCGTCTTCCCTCCTAGTACACATCATCTCGACGATGTTCTCGCTGTTCACAGTAGCATCAACGACTCGCTCTGCCGACCCGTCCCCATCTATCTCGTCCTCGCTCAAGCCTCGTCAATTCCACGTCCTTGCCTGTTCCTCCAAAGGAAGAGTTTGATAGGCCGAAGAGTAGAATTGTAAGACTGCGAACTTCCTGCATGAGAATGCTATCGGTGCCATTTCACGAAAATGATAGCGCACCGCGCATTGAGGAGGGCAACGTCGCGCATAAGCTAGCACATGGCTAGGCCCAAGCAGAGCAATGCTAATTGATAGATCTACGACACACGAGTGCGATGCTCCGGAAACTTCGCAGTACAGCAAATCCAGCTTTGCGCAGTACCACTCTAGAAGAATTCTGATGTGGATTGAATGTCGCTATAAGCCGTGTCTGTGCCACGACGTGCACTGCTTCTGGTCTACTCTGTCCACTGCCTGCAGAGTCCGAAGCAATGGCTGGAGGTAAGTATGACATTGAGACATTGCGTTCCTGTATTTTCCTTCCTTCATACTTCGCACCTAGTCATCGTTCCCATTGCTTCCTTATGGTCGCCATGAAGCGCACTGTGGTCTTCGTGGCAGGCGCTACCGCAGCATCTGCCTCGAGCCTCGCAAGTATCTGCTGCACCTCCCACGTCAAGAGTGCTCTGCCATCTATCGCTGGTATCAGATACGGCGATGTGACCGCTGGATCGGCTTACAGTGCTTCTGTTCAGGCTGGCGACAATTATCCTGCAATCAGCAGACGCAACTACTGCAACGTGACAGTCAACTACTCTCACGGCGGCAAATCAGATATTGTCAGTATGACTACTGCAAGCTATAACACTGAACAACTCACTAACTTTGGTATTATTGCAGGTCAACATTTGGCATTACCTTCCCGAGCCATCTCAATATGAAGGTCAATTCCTCACTGTAGGTGGCGACTTCTACCTCCTCTTCCTCGTCCCTGGCACGGCAAACTGCTCACCATCTGCCGAGGATGGACCATTCGACAGACTAGCCTTGACTCTGCCATCTATTGGCTTGAGAACGGTGTTGTGCCGGAGCAGCTTTATGCCACCGTCTTGCAGGGAGCAGAAGAGGACAATGAAGAGAAGCTATGTTCGTTCCCGTACCGACCTATGTGGACGAGCAATGCTATAAATGAGCATACTTGTGTCATGCCGGAGCAGGACGCGTTGTATACGTTCTTTCCCTGTTGGACCCGACACCATTCAAACCTCACGGTGGCGCCTAGAATGGAGCATGCTCATACACGAGAGACTGTTACCATATGATCGATATGTGCTATAGAAGGACTTTTGTTTCCGAATCGACATTCTTCACGTCAATATTGATGCTCCCATGTTCTTCGATCGTTGTAATCGTAGATAGTCCTCCTGGAATTCTTGCCCCTTACCTGCACTTATGGTCTGTTCTGCAACACCCTCGCAGCCTGGCGCAGATGAGGTACTGAAGAATACGCCCTCCCGGGTACATCGGATTCGATATCTCGTCGATGTCGAGCTCACCACGGGCAGCTAGGTCGATTAACCTCCCTTCCGTCTCCATTAACCCCAGTACATCTTCTCCAATGATCTCGTCAGCTACAGTGTTGACGATAAGATCCAAACCAGTCCTGCCAAAATGTCTGTCTAGAGCTGCGCGGAGCCGATCCACCACGTTCTCAGCGTCGTAGTCAGCTGTTTCGGCAGCCCCGAACTCTGCTAACTGTGCAGCCCGTTGGAGCATATCACGCTGGCTTGCCATCTTGATCGTTGCCAAAATCGTGGCTGAAGGATAAGACGTGTGCAAGAGCTGCATTGCTGCTGCAGCTAGTCTTGTCTCTCCTCCTATCACCAGAATGGACTTTTTACCATGTCTGGTGTCCTCTGCTGTTGCTTCATGGTCTGCTGACTGTGAGATGTTGCCGAAGAAGTCGATGACGGCCGTTTGCAATATGTGTATGCGACTACTACCCTGCATCTTACCAGCGGAGGAAGAAAGTCCTTCCAGCGTTTGGAGAAGGCTTCATCGTTGCCCCTGCTTGCCATGAGGAATTGATGAAGAAGCTGGAAGTGTGAGCATCCCATCGGGGCCGTCAGGTGCGAAGGCGATTGTATCCGTCAGGTAGCCACGTCTACTAACATGCCCGCCTCGTGCACGGAATCCGAGACCGTTTACGAGCAAGAATTCTTCTCCATCGGCGACAGGCGCAAAGACATACATGCAAGAGGAAATCAACAGTTCTGACAACCTCCGCAGTCGCGACCCCGCCGTCTTCAGCAAAAGTACTCAAGGGATCTTAGCAGAACGTCGGCACGGCTGAGGATGCGATAGAATATCCGTCCTTACGCGTAATGACAATGGTCTTGGTGGGATGTACCGCTGCAGTTGTAGCTTGATGCTATTTCGGGAAGAGGTGTTGATCTGATGATGAAACGCCACCAGCAATGCCCCACCATGATGGAACACGAGCTCGTTCCCTGCATGGGCCATCGTGGTGGAGGACAAACAAAGAGTTGCATCTCTCCTTTCCGCACCAATCTTGTACTGTATACCGCTTTCGCAAAGACGAGCGACACAGCATGGACGCAATCAAGGATCTCGCCAACAAGGCAGCAGCTGCCCTGAACCTGGGTGGCGGCCAGGACGCAGGTACGTTAGCGTTTGGAGGGAGATAGACAAACACTGCTTAACCGAATCACACAGAGGCCAAGGTACCAGCACCTTCACAGGACGAGTACAACAACCTCAAGCAGAAGTATGAGAAGGCTGGCCAGGGTCAAGTCTTCAGCTTCTGGGACGAGCTCAGCGACCACGAGAAGGGTACCCTCTACAGCCAGCTCGAGCCAATCGACCCAGAGTACATCAACAAGATCACCGACAAGGCATTGCACCCGCCGAAGCCCGAATCCGAAGACCATACACCCAAGCTCGAGCCCCTCCCCGACGATGCGACGACATCTACGATTGACAGCGACGAAGCCCTGCTGCATGGCTGGTACGAGTCGGGTCTCAAGCTGATCTCGGAGAACAAGGTGGGTGTGGTGCTCATGGCAGGCGGACAGGGCACACGATTGGGGAGCTCAGCACCGAAGGGCTGCTACGACATCGAGTTGCCAAGCCACAAGAGTCTGTTCCAGTTGCAAGCAGAGCGTATTGGCAAGCTGCAGCAGCTGGCGAGCAAGATCCACAGCAAGGAAGAGGTGACGATCCCATGGTACATCATGACATCTGGGCCAACAAGAAAGCCAACAAAGGACTTCTTCGAGGAGAAGAAGTACTTCGGCTTGAATCGCAACAACGTCATCTTCTTCGAGCAGGGAGTGCTACCGTGCATCACCATGGAAGGCAAGATTCTGCTTGAGGGCAAGGGCAAGGTCGCTGTTGCACCTGATGGCAACGGTGGTCTCTATGCTGCGCTCATCGGCTCGGGCGTGGTTGGCGACATGGAGAAGCGTGGTGTCAAGCACGTGCATGCCTACTGTGTCGACAACTGCTTGGTGCGCGTGGCGGACCCTACCTTCATTGGTTTCAGCGCCGAGAAGGATGTTTCGATCGCCACCAAGGTTGTGCGGAAGCGTAATGCCAAGGAGAGTGTTGGGTTGATCTTGCAGAAGAACGGCAGGCCAGACGTGGTGGAGTACTCTGAGATTGACCAGGAGACTGCAGAGGTATTTTATGTGCACCTGCACACAACCAAACAATACTGACTGACCTTTACAGGCCAAAGACCCCAAAGACTCCAACTTACTCAAGTTCCGCGCCGCGAACATCGTCAACCACTACTACAGCTTCGACTTCCTCGAATCCATCCCAGAGTGGTCACACCGCCTGCCGCACCACGTCGCCAAGAAGAAGATCCCTACAGTGGACGAGAAGGGTAACCCTGTCAAGCCAGAGAAGCCGAATGGTATCAAGCTCGAGCAGTTTGTGTTCGATTGCTTCCCACTTTTGTCGATGGATAAGTTCGCCTGCATGGAGGTGAAGCGCGAGGACGAGTTCTCGCCACTCAAGAACGCGAAGGTAGGCTGCATCTGTGTGCGCCAGTGAAATGATATGTTAATGATGACAACAGGGCACCGGCGAAGACGACCCAGACACCTCGCGCAAGGACATTCTCAAGCAAGGTCAACGCTTCCTCGAAGGTGCAGGCGCAGTGGTGGTCAGTGAGAGCGAAGAGACCGGCGTCGAGGTGTCACCACTGATCTCGTATGCTGGCGAGGGCCTCGAGTTCCTTAAGGGGCGCGAGATCAAGGCGCCTGCTGTGATCGAGAAGGAGCAGGACTAAACTCGATCAGCGTAGGAGGAAGGCGTTTTCGGCGTATTAGCGAGTTCCGAGACAGCCAAAATGAGACAGGAAATTGAGACAGTACGGAGATACGATAGAAATGACATGAAAGCAGCGCTGAGCGCTAGGACTACACAGTACTCGACTTGCATGCCCTCTCAACCACGAAGCAGGTCCCCTCCGTTGCCCTCGCTTGATTTGAGCCTGCATCTCATCCTCGGCGTTGCTTCCTCAAGTTCTTTCGACAGCGGCTACCTTCCACCATCGTCTTCACCCCTATGCGCGGCGTCTTCGATCGTGAGCTCGCCCTCGCGGCTTACCCGGAGCACCGTGGAGTACTTGTTGTCATACGCAGCCACATTGACAACATCACGACCAGTTCGATTGTGACGGTGAGACTTGTCACGCCAATTGCGGCGCCGTGCGATCACAACGTCGCAGGATCGTAGTCGTAGAAGTTGTGGCTTGGGAGCGTCACGTCGTGGAGTGTTGAGGGGAGGAGGGGAAACTCTGCCAGGTTGTCGTTGTCAGCCGGGTTGGATCGAGCACATGGACATGACGAGCACTGACGATAGGTATGGGTCACTTATCAAAATGGTAGTGTATTTCTTGAAAAGGTTCTCGATAGCTGTAGCCAAGGATCCCTTTATCTTGTTCGACTTGACATCCGACAGTCCCGCATATTCTGTCCCCACTTGCAGCTCCGTCTGAGCAGTCAAGTCAACAGTATCTGGTAGGAGGTAGTGAAATTGTTCGAGAACCCAAGAGAGCTCGTCATTATCGACCAGGCGCGTCTTGGCAATGTCGTTGTTGAAGAACATAAGATGCTGAACTGCCGGCTTGCTTGTTATTAACGTGCCAGGCAGAACAGGTTAGAAAGCGTCGACGACAGCTTGGTACGCCAGAGCTCGAAGAGCAGTGACATCGAAACTGTACCGAGCACTTTTTGATTCCCAGGTGCTTGATTCGAGGTCGGATGCTTCAGCAATCAGGTCAGCCGGCCTGTTTGGAGACAGCGCAGTAGGGCCAGTGACGTTGTATATTGGTGCCCTTGGCTCACCAGACTTTTCGATGGTGATGTCGAGATTCAGCCGGCCGTTGATGGACTCGAATTGCACGGTATAAGAGGCATTGACAGCTCCGCACTCGACTAGGGACGCTGCATCGAACAGCTCAGAGAGATATTGATCTTTAGCGCTGTCAGGCTTCTGGTATATGTCGCGGACAATGTTGCTCTCTTCACCAAAGCCGCAAAGTCGCTGAGATTGCTGTCCTGCTGCCCTAATCGCGGGTTGAGGCTACGAACATTGGGTCTGTGCCGTAGCTGGCTGCCTGAAGTACAACTTCACCATCGTTGTCGAAAGTGAGCCAAGAATTGGGGTCGTCAAAACACGACGCGTATGCGTCGAGTTTGTAGCAAGGCCTGTATGGGGGGAATCGGTCCGAGTCGGCTTGATGCGATCCAATACGTTGTACCAGATGACACGCTCGTTCTTTTGCGTCCGGAGAGCGAGCTCGGTGTACAACGATGATCGCTGTTGTATCACGCACGGCAAGAACAAGCCACGATAAGCATCTCCTCCAACTCCGGATGCATCGCGGATGGTCCTGACTTGATGATTGATCAAGCTCGCAGAGATCTGCCAGCGCGCAACACTGACTGTCGCGATATCGAAGTACAACCCGACCAGACCATCACTCGAAGGTCGCCGTCGGTTCTAAATCGACCTCGCAGGCCTGAACAGGGCTGCTTCGTTGAATCTGCTCGTTTAGAGGCTGTAGAAGAAGGCTCGTTTGGGGAGAGATTGGCGCTCACGCCAGAAGAAATACGCTCTGGATGGCGAGCATGATGATGCACAGACGGCCACGATATGATGATGACAGGTGGAAGTCGCATGTGCTCGTCGATGTTGGCGACACATCAGAGTTCTGTCGGTGACATTGCCTGCACATGATTGGATAGATTGGCCAGGTGCGGACCAAGACCATGTGGCGGGAAAAGGTGGGGAGCATTTTGCCCTCAGCGCCCATACGACTTCCGCCTTTGCTTTCCCGTCAACTACTACCATTCATTCTTTGCTATTCACGTCATTGTCCGTGGACAGAGGTGCGAGGACGGAGAGAGTGTAGGAAGCTGAGAGCAGAGAAGGTATGCGACCACCCCATCCATATCCATACACCCTGGCCATCACCGAAGACGCCGAGAAGAGCCGAATGTTGTTTGGGGTCTCGGGAAGATGCGCCAACAGTCACGCTTCGCGGCATTGCACTCTGGCGTTTCTTTGGAGTGTTTGCTAACAGATACGCAGGAAGACTTAGTTGGTATTACCAGGTATGCGCCATCCCTTCACCGCGACCATTCACCGCCGAAGCCTCCCACCTTCCTCATCAACCTATGAAAACTGTGGCCGTTGCGCCTCTGTACAACCCGAGAACGGCGCAAAATGACACAGATACACACCTGGACCGCTGCGCATCGCACATACACTATAGAAATATCTGACGAAGGACAGTTGCAATCATTCGAAGGAGAGAGCAGGATGTCTTCACTTTCGCGTCGCGCGTGCTACAAGTGTGGCAATGTTGGGCACTATGCCGAGGTGTGCTCGAGCACTGAGCGACTGTGCTACAACTGCAAGCAGCCGGGTAAGGAAGATGTTGGAGACCGGACAAGGGCGTGGACTGACCGCTGCGTGAAGGCCATGAAAGCAACAACTGCCCCAGCCCAAGGACGACCGAGAGTAAGTTGGACATATCACAAAGAAGACACAGAACATCACGCTCACTATGGATCCAGCGAAGCAATGCTACCACTGCCAAGGACTCGGCCACGTTCAAGCTGACTGCCCTACGCTTCGTTTGAGCGGCGGCGCTGCGGGTGGAGGACGATGCTACTCTTGTGGACAACCTGGACATCTTGCGGTACGCAGATGCATCGCTAGCAAGCTTTGTACGTGCTGACAAGAAGCAGCGCAACTGCCCAACACCCAACGCTGCGCCAGTAGGCCGTGGTGCTGGTGGACCAGCTCGCGGTGGTTACGGCGGAGGAGGTAACTTCCGTGGTGGATTCGCTGGCGGCAACCGAGCAGCGACCTGCTACAAGTGCGGTGGACCAAACCACTTTGCGCGCGATTGCCAAGCTCAGGCCATGAAGTGCTATGCTTGCGGCAAGCTGGGACACATCTCACGTGACTGCACTGCTCCTAATGGTGGCCCTCTGAACAGCGCTGGCAAGACCTGCTACCGCTGCGGCGAGACTGGACACATCTCTCGAGACTGCCCACAGTCAGCCGATGCCACCACAAATGGCGATGGTCAAGCTGTCATTGGCGATGCCGACCCAACTCCTACCACTGGCCTGCAACTCGATGCAGCTGCCCTGGCACCTGTCGCTCCAGCACAGGTGCTAGCTTAAACACAAACTCCTGTGATATGCTTGACGGCAGCGGGCCACTGATGGTTGAGACCCTAGAATATCTTCTGGCCGACTTTCTTCTTTTCGGACAGCATTTACCCAGCATGACCCTCTTCATTGAGCGTTCGAACGACCTCACGACCCAACGACACAAAAGTTTCCTTACGACCATCACGACACAGCATATACCTTATACCCAGGCGGAGCAGAGACAAGACGGAGAATGAAGCCGGTGGCGGTACACTAGCCTTTTGTTGATATGCAGGCAGTGCCGTGGAGTGGAAGGTAGTCAAGATGCGAATGTGGGAGGAGGAGGCGGAGAGTGAGAGCGAGCTGTGTCGATGTGAGAGCTCAGACCTATAAGCAAGTACTGACGTGTGCAATCTACTACACTCTGATCGGCATCTAGTACAGCATCCGGCTCGTGAAGCGCATCGAACTGATGCGACACAGCATGACTTCACTGCGCGCTACGTACTGATTACAGCCACTGACCTGTAGGAGACCATGTTTCCTGCCTAAGGAAGGAAATCGACGCCAGATGCGAGCGGTGCGCTTCATCTTCGCACTCTGCTGCTGGCTTTGGGCAGAATCGCGATTTGAGGTTGGCTTTGGCTTTCACATGTTCGGTTGGCGCCGAGCCACGTGGACCAGCATCGCGACTTCCTCAACGACACCGCCGCGGGCAACGATCTGGGAAGGAGACAGCAGGCAGATGCGCACCTTCCACTTTTGCGAACATGCGGTCGCCATAAGACTTTTCCGATTTTTGGACCTCCTGTCTACTTTCACCTTAACACCACACCTTTTTCGAACAGCAGCACCATCATTTCCCTGATACGCAGCCTACAGTCTCTACCAATTCGTCGTTATCTATCAGTCTTCCTATATACCCCAAAATCACCACAGTCATTACCCCTCAAGCGTTCATCACTTCTACCACTCCACCCAAGATGCCTGCTTCCGTTGCCAGCGGCGACGAGGAAGAATACGAGCAGCAGAGCTTCATCGTTGACGTTGACCAGCTACTCAACCATGGTGAGTACTTCGTCTCACCACAGACGACCGTGCACTGACTCTCGCAGGAATCAACAACGCCGACATTACGAAGCTCAAGGGCAACGGCTACTACACCGTCGGCGTGAGTGCTGTCGGTGTTGGCGACGCTGTGGACAGTATCACTGACCAGCTTGTAGTCCGTTCTGTCATCCATGACGAAGCAGCTGCTCAAGATCAAAGGCTTCTCCGAGGTTAAAGTTGAGAAGGTGAAGGAGGCAGCCAAGAAGTGCGAAGCACGTACAACAGCTTCGCCCTCGGTGTTTCTTGCTGCTGACACTCACATAGCCAAATGGTGCTCGGGTCATCACCGGCACAGAGCTACTTCACCAACGCAAGAGATGCTTTCGCCTCAGCACCGGCAGCGACAACTGGAACAAGATCCTTAGTGGAGGTTTTGAGTCCAGCAGTGTCAGCGAGGTGTATGGCGAATTCCGATGTGGCAAGACTCAGCTCAGCCATACCATGTGTGTGACCGCACAGCTTCCCAAGTGCGATAGAGGCGCCGAGGGTAAAGTGGCGATCATTGGTATGAACGCCTCCTTCGATCGTATTGTACCTACGCTGACCTCTTCCAGACACTGAAGGCACGTTCCGTCCAGAGCGAATCATGCAGATCGCTGAGCGTTTCAATGGTGAGTCGAGCTGCCACCACCTTTCATGACATCTACTAACCTACCACAGTCGACCCAGAGCAAGCCATCGAGAACATCATCATCCACCGTGCCAAAAACAGCGAGCATCAGCACGAGATCCTGTGTAGCATGGCTGAGAACTTCGCCAGCGGCGACTACCGCCTTCTCATCGTTGACAGCATTCTCAACCTCTTCCGGAGCGACTACACTGGCCGAGGAGAGCTCAGCGAACGTCAACAGAAGCTTGCTCAACACCTTCGCAAGCTTGCCGAATTCGCAGAGGAGTTTAACATCGCCGTCTTCATGACCAACCAGGTCCAATCCGACCCAGGTGCAAGCGCGCTCTTCGCTGGTGCCGACGGCCGCAAGCCAGTTGGTGGCCACATTCTGGCTCACGCATCCACCACCCGCGTACTTCTTCGTAAGGGCCGTGGAGAAGAGCGTGTTGCGAAGGTGATGGACTCTCCTGGTATGTTCCAGTCACCGTTCACCCTCTCGCCATCATCACTGACACAGTTCTGCAGATTGCCCAGAAGCCGAAGCTACCTATGTCATAACCACTGGCGGCATCAACGACCCTGACAAGGCATGATCTTGCCAGCCACATCTTCCATTTACGAACGTTTGTCGCAATGTCGACGCAATTTGCTTTGATCTGCGCTATTGAGCGGGGTCTCTGGCGAAATGTATGATCAGAGGACTATGTATAAGATGAATTGATGGCTCAACGATTGATGAGTAAGCATCATGTATAACAATAACTTGTCTATGATTTGCTTGATCACCATGCTTGGGTCCATGGCTCACCCGGCGACGCGCTTCCACCCTCCTCGAGACAGACGCATCCGCTAGAGGACTCCAGAAATCTGCCATCCAGCTGGGCTGTTCCGACTCGTGCGAAGGAGCAGTGTGTTGTGGCATGCTCCGAGCTCTCGAAGCCTTCGAGGAGAATACCTAATATCCACATCCGTCACGAACTGAACTCTGCCAGCAGCCGCCATTCCCTACGATTGCGGAAGCCTTCGGCGTTATCGATCCGGGTTCAGGCCAGCAAGCCCAGGACGACTACCGTGACTACGGCCAGTATCTTGCTCATGCCTAGCCCTTGAGTCAGAGAGTTGCCTCGCGATACTGGAGGCACAGTGCTGCAAGTCGTGAAAGTGGAACTCGCCGAGGGTCCAGTCAACCCTTGCTTGTCGATCTTGTGGCATTCGCTTAGGGAGCCCAAGCGCCCTTTGGGGCGCTACTGTCGGAGCTGGTAGGAGTGGAAGCGGTGAGTAGGATTGATGACTGCTTGGCAGTGGAGCTCGAACTGATGTTCGCGGAGCCCGGAAGCGCTGCTGGAGCGGTCGGTGTTGGGTTGCAGCTGGGCTTCGGCACCAGGCCTTGCGTTGCGCAGATAATGCCTTCGATGACGGCGGTGGTGTTCTGGGCGGTAGGTGATGAGATGAGGGCCGTGTTGCTTGGTGATGGAGCCATGGACGCGGACATTGCTGTTTGCTCGGTTTCATGCGTAAAACAAAACATCGTATACGTTTTGCCGTCACTAATAGTAGTAATCACCGTCTCATTCTCCTTGGGCCTCGGGAATGGTGGGTACTGCAGCGATGAACGTGGCGAAAGTTGTCGAGATCAGCGAGGACCTTGCGGTAATCTCGAAGATCCATGGCTCGCCTGTGGCTGTGAAGACGTCTCGGTTGACGTCCGTAATGGTGTGCATGGCGGTATCGGGCGAACATGGGGATGTGATGAGGGTCGGTGGCTCAGTCGTTGCTGGAATAAGATCCGTCGAGAAGAATCCGCCGCCGAGTGCCACAATCTCGCCTTCCTCGTCCTTAAAGATCTCGGAATTTGTGGGTGTTGGTGGGATGGGGGTGGTCAGTGATGGTGGTATTAAGGGAGTTTTTGTAGCAAACACCTATTGTTGCGGTCTTGTCTCCTAGGAGCGTGCCGAAGGCAACGCCGTTCAGAGCCATCGTGCTGATCTGTACCAAGTATGGTGAGGGCTAGGCGATGATTGGATGTGGTCGTCTTTGTCCAGACGTTATCAGTTGGCATTAAGAAGTGGAGGAATTCAGAGCCTTGAGTATAGCTGAGGCACAGGCAGAGCCAAGATGTATCTTGCGGTCTTGCGCTAGAGGCGGCGAAGCATGTGTTTGTCTGGCTTGTGACAATTGGCACTCTACTGCTGCATCCATGCATTGGCTTATTGCCACGGGAAGCACAATGCGCCTGATGACACACTAACCGTCAACATCATGATAGATATTTCTGACGAAAGTGCTAAGCGCGAGTGGAAGTTCCGTGTGTATAAAGACAAATACCAAGCACAAAGATAATCGCCATTACTGGCTCTGCAGAAGGAGGGCCTCGAGACAGCAATCCCATCAGATCATGCTTTATAAGAGGCCCAAGAAGAAGGCGACTAACAGTAGTTGGACTTGGTCCGTTTCGACATTCCTTCGAGCCTTTTGTGCTAGAGGCTGCTCTTCTGACCAAAAACATCACTGGAACCTGAGCAGCGCAGTCTATTGATATAGGGAGTTGACATAGCAGTATCGGTATCCAATCAGGAAACCCAGCAGAGGCTCTTCATTTGATGCATATCCTTTCCGGGTCCTATGACACAGTGTCCAGGCTAGATCTTGCCGTCACAGAGCCTTTTGGTAGGTTCAAAACCCAATATGTTACAATTGGAGATTTGCGAAGTAACAACAACGGCGAATTTCGACCTGCATATGATCATGGCCGGAACTAAAATAATTTTCTGGCATCGGTTTGCACAGGAGTGTTCGCTGTGGATCATCAGGAGCGTGCCAACTCCAGATACTACGAAATGATCTGAGGAAGCTGAGAGGCAGCCCGCAATGTTATGCTGGCTCGCTTGTTCTTTATTATAGCTTCGCGCTGGAACATTATGTGGCTTTCCAAACACAGGAGTACCTGTACCACATGACCAATGTAGTTCATCTCAAGTGGGCCAAATTGTGCTCCTAAACCAAGTAAGAGGCCTAGATGGCCTTCGAGAGTCTGTAGGATCGGCTCCACAGAGCCACGTGCTCAAGAAATGCAAACACGATCTCTACAGCGGCTCTTCCCAACACACACAACCCCGGTTCGGAAGCCAAACCCAACATTTCCTCGTCGACATGCATCACACGACCGTCTCGGCTTTCGGCTCCTTGACCATACTATCCTCACTTCCACTTGGAGAGTCTCTTCTCCCGCTCACACCAGCCGGCTGCCACTGCGGCAAATCACCAAACTTGTCTGGAGTCAAACCAGCATCTCCCGCTCTCTTCCATCCTCTTGCCACCTGCTTCTCATAGCTGACCTGCTTCAGTCGATCTCGCTCAGCAGTCGTCAGTGCAAGGTAGATCTCTACTCCCGCCGCATGCAGGAAGAAAGCTACGATTATAGACGGCACGAAAGAGGCGCTGATGGCGACGCCGATCTCCTCTGGTGTGCCACGGAAGTTGACATTGACAGCTGCGACGCCGTTGATCGGGTCTTCGCGGCAGGCGGCATACCGGGAAAGTAGAGCTTCGGACGCTTCAGGTCCGGCGGTGTTGAGCGTGACGTATGCGATGGTGTGGCATGCCATCGGGAAGTAGTATGATCCAATTCGTGTTAGGATGCGGTAGGCTGGGATCTGGATGATGCGTTGGGTGATGGGGACGCCCATGGCGATCCAGGTTCGGACCATCCAAGCGCGATGTTGGTCAATTTGTAGTCGCTTGATATTGACAAAGGCGAGGGTGACGGAGGTAATAGTGTAGACCCCGAGCAGGCCCAGCGTCGTTTGAGTGCCAAGGTCGCCGCCCATCGAAGTGCGGAGGATCATGTACTAATTGTGGCTGTTAGTGAGAACACTGTGACTAGACAATCAGTCGCCCACTTACAGCACTGGCATCAGCGAGCAACAAAAGTATGACCAAGATATATCCATTGACCCGGTGGAATAAAATGAACTTGTGCCTGATGACAGGCAGGAACTGCCATGGCACCAAGAAGCAAGCCGGTATAACAGCAGCAAGATGCATCACTATACCGACGTACTCATGGCCGGCCGACCATGATTCCCAGTCACCATTGATGACTTTCTGTTCGGCGAAGGTGCCGTCGATGTCTAGGTACATTGCTCGAGCCAGACCGAAGCCGAAGATGCCGAAGCCAAAGATAATCTGATGAAGTCAGTTGGCGATGAGGCTTCATCGTGACGATAGACAGATCATCGTACCCATAATGGAAAGTTGTAGCCTCGATGGAAACCCAGCGGCTTGTACATTCGTCTGACTGCTCTGAAGAAGGCATTGTCATGTGCCTTGTGGAAGTCGTAGTAGAAAGGCATGGTTCTGCGTGAGCCTGAGAGATCGCAGAGTGGACAGGAGAATCGACGACGACAGACTGTCGCTGGTTCTTGTATCTCGATTCAAGTTATCCGTCCCGTGGCTGAGAGGTCTCGGCATGTTGGTGCTACCATGTCTGCCTTCAACATCTGCAAGCCCAGAGCCATCTTTGAGCAATGTCGGCAATACAGATTGGCACGATTGGTCAAATCGATGCTTTCAGCAATGTTATTGCCAAGCGCTTCGCAATGACGGACGCCTCTGTCCATATGCTATGCACGGCGGATCCTGCACTAAGCCATACAGGGCAAGTTTTCGAAGCCTAAACTCAATCCTTCCCGGGCGTGAACGTGGTCATCTGCATGTCAAAGACAATGTTGGACCGAAAACCGAGCGCTCCATTCTCAATGAGCTGATCATTAGGCTTTGCTCAAGCGACGGGGCTCAAGTTACCCCGTTATTCAGAGTCGGCGCGTGCTCGCAGCATATGCACGCCAAGGGGACTAGTCCGAAAAAGGCTGCATGCTGCGCTCGATGGTGTTTGTCAGCAGTGCCCTAGAACGACATCATCCTGGTCTGCTATGGAGTTTAGATCCAGACGTGCAGGCGAGCGGTACTTTGGAGAGCCATGCATAATGCCCAGTACGAGCCTCGCACGCACGGCAAAGGCCAATGAAGGCAGCATGCGCCATCTCGCATGTTGATGGGCTTTCGGGGGCGGTGTCATGTCCCTAACAATAAGGCTAGCCGACTGTTCGGATCACAAGGTGCTTCCGTGACACCAGCAGCAGTCGCTCCAGTGGCCACCAGGCATCGGAACGCCAATATACGGGGCGGGACACCGTGTAGCATGTGATGTGCTGAACGACCCAGAGACGAGAGAGGTATCTTCTTTCCACAATAGGAAATGCCATGTTGCCCATGCTGTAAATTGGCACCATAATATTCGCAGACACTTCGGATGACAGATCCATGGCTTCGGCATCACGAAACGCGCGCATCACCTCGCATGTTTTCATACCACCAGTCGCTCTCACGGGCTCGTGTATCAAGTCTTCGTCTCGATGACTTCCCGCACATAGCAAGGTATGGTACGCTCTTTCGTCTTCATCTCCGTTTTCTCCCTCGCCGAAGCAAAGAAACACCTTGGTTACTGAAGAGTATATTGTGGCCATCGTGCTGACTTGCTGACTGCGTTCTTCGTTGTCGGCTTGGTTGATACATACCGCATCGATCCAGTTCGTTGCGCCGTCGTTTGCTGTCTGATTTACCGCAGATCTTCGCACAGATTCTGTGTGATGGCGTGACGTATGTCATTTATCCAAAGCTCAAGACTCAATGAAGAATCTCCAGCCTTGTTCATAGCCCAGCTGTAGGACCAAGCAGTGTAACAGCCGGGTTGGCACCAGGAGACTTCTTCGAGCGACGGGTGAATCCCGCAATCATTCGGGCAGTCCTCTAAATTTAAGATCAGAATCCGACTCGAGCGAAGGACTTCAGAGCGGGCGTGTACTGGTATACTTCGTTGATGGTGCTATGAGCAGCTGCGTTCAGCGCACATATCGTGTGCGGGTCCATATCGAGCTTCACTGCACATACAGATGTCCGTCGTAATCATCCTCGTGTAGTCAAACATCGTGGCGTCCGGTCGTGTGCATATCGAATTGGAGAAAGACGAAGGTCAGCTGCCTGCTGCCTGCTGGTACACTGTTATGTAACGGAGGGACATCATCCACGCAGCTTGAGGCTTGCCCAGCGTAGCGCCAGGGGGAGGGGTGACACGAAGTTCGAATGCTCAATTTCCCATCTCACTTGCGCAGTGAAGTGCACCCGGAAGGGGCTGAGGCGGGAAAATCTACATTTCGATATCGTACTACATTCCCACTTCCCGCCTTGCCCATCATCAAATATCCCACATCAGCATGTCCTTGAGAATACAGTAATTCCTACCAGGGCGGATAGCCACCCTTCGGACACTTCTCCGGATTCTCGATCACTCTCCGATACGTACTATTCTGCGGTCCTTCTGTTGCATACGTACTGTTCCCCTTCGTATCGATCAGTCCGGTAGCAATATCCACTCCATGCGCACTCCGATTGTAGATGGCGAAAGCCACTTCAGGCTGGAACCAGGGCACCTCATGTCCACTTTCCCACACTCGCGTGAAGCTGAACTTGCCGAATTGTCTTACGTCGCCATAAGCCTTGCCGTCAACCACGAGCTCCGCATACCCAGCCTTCTTGAACTCATCAGAGCCCGACCAGCTCGCATTCAAGCTGACGGCTTCGCCCCCGGTCCAGCAGCAAATGTAGTCTGCGTCTCCATACATGAATGCAATCTGAATATCATACTTCAGCAGCTCCTCAATATCCGGTAGATAGGATCTGCTAAAGTCCCCCGCCATAGTAAACGCCTTGTAAATCTCGTCACCGAATTTTTTAGTATAATTCAGCTCAACACCCAGCGCGGCCTGCGTAGCACTAGTATTGAGGAAGTTCAGCCATCCAATAGAAGGCGGCGAATCCCGACCATAGCAATTCCGAATATCGTAGACACCTCCATCGCTGAAAGTGTGGTAAAGAGTCTCAACGCTGGTTTGGCAGACGAATCGGGCCAGAGTGCATTGGTATCGGACGTCCGAGTCGGGTGCGCCGGATTGCTGATAGTAGACGCAGTAATCGAGGAGGGTTTGACAGCCGTTCTCGCGGTACATATTGAATTTGCCGTGGTCGTAGATTGTGTCGTTGATGAGTTTGAGGCCGTATGGGTTGTTGTCCGGTCTTGTGAATTCAAGGAGGAACTTCTCTTGGATCTGACAATCGATCCATGCGTTCACGAGCCCGAAAGTCTTGAAGTTCAGCTTTCGCCCTGTGAGCTTCTGCTCCTCGATCTTTTGGTTCTGCTCGTAGAACTCTTTGGCAAAGGCGGGACCTAGATGGCCACCGTATGACTCAGCCCAGAAGATGAAGTCGGTGGAGTTCACAACGTCGTTGGTAAGCGTTGGAAGCGCACCGTACAACGCCTGAAGGCACTCCCAGGCATTTTTGGCCGCCAGGGTGGCAGTGTCATTGACGTATGCATCAACCTGGCCGAAACGACCATATTCTGTGGTCCAATTTGAGTAATTAGCATCGACGCCTTCCAAGGGATTTTTGTAGCCTTCTTTCGTGTATCCGTAGGAAAAGCCAGTGCCGACCGGTTGCGACAGGAACAAGAGATTGGAATTCTTGTTCCACGAGTACTCGCGGAGATGGGTTTTTGTGTCATTGGTCACATAGCAAGGGCCCAGTTCCTCGAATAGTCCAATAAGACTGTCTGCGCCTGGCCCGCCGTTCTGCCACAGCGTGACGGGATCGTTGGCCACGGCGATCTACTGCCCTTGATCAAAGCGGCAACACATACTCAGCGGCATTCGCTTGACATGCACATCCAGGGCAGCGGGACGGAGCCAGAGATGCATTTGTGTCGAGGAAGAGGGTGCGGTCGTGTCGACTCCGTGTTCAGAGGGGCTAGAGCGGCTGCGGCTCTCGGTTGGCGGATCACGGGGATCTTCGGCTTTCTGTCGTGCCGCTTGCC
>LIHB01000160.1:0-33440 GCA_001297265.1 Mycosphaerella arachidis
CGATCCTTCTATAGGTATCTATTCGGGTAATTTGCCTTAATGTAACCCTTCCTATAATAGCTATAGTATTTAGCCTTAGACTTATTAAAGAAGACTACGGACGATCTACCGCCGTCCCGTAGGCGACTTGTACCCGGGTCGCGCGGTACCTAACTCTACCTCGGCTACTTCGGGCTACGGTTACTCCGCCTATAGTCGCCTTCGGTCTCCCGCCTACGATAATCTAGCGGCCCGCGTTCGTATCCTCCGCTACTACGCTCCGTACTCTTAATACGCGAAGCTAGGATTACTAGCTCCTCTCTAGTTATTAGGATATTATAAAACTTAACGATTATAGACCGTAGGCTAGGCGTAAGCTTTATAAGTAAGTATTATATATATTATACCTCCGTATAGTCCCCTAACTAATTCTCTATAATATCTAGCTTAGTTATAAACTAACGTACTATCTAGTTATCCTTCTATTTTACCGCCTCGTACTCTAATATAATATTAAGTACGCGGTTTATAGAGTCGCCGTATACGTCTTAATAGAACTCCTTAAAGTCCTAGTATATATACCCTTTAAGGTTAAGGACGCTATAGTTAGTATACTATTACTTACTTACCTCTCTACTTAGGTATATAACCCTTTATAGGACTTTTAACTTGTTTATTATATACGTACCGCCTAAGAGGGTAAAGATAAGAGTAATCTCCCTTAGAAATACCCGTACTTTCTTAATTAAGTCCCCTCTAAGAGATATAGGCTCTTTAAGACGTAGTCGCGTCGTATAAGATTAGGCTACGCCTCGTACTACGATATCCTCGTTAGTTACTATAGATAGAGGAGGGGGAGTAGGGGTAGGGAATCGCTCTCTACCTAGTCCGCCTATAGGCTCCGCTAGCGGTACGCTTACGTCCCGTAAGATCTCTAACTATTTAATCTCCCTCTATATTTCCTTCTCCTTAATCTTAGCCTATAGGGCCTCTCTTCTTATAACTAAGGCTATACGCCTTACTTATTACTACGCTCTAGGACTTAGGAGAGCTATAGGCGTTACGCTATTATTACGTTTAGACTCTATAGCGTATATAGATTATAATAAAAGAAGAATTAGAACTATTAAGGAGATGTTATAATATATAGTACGTCTATAACCTACTAGTCGTTAATAAACTAATTCTTACCTTCTTTATTATAGACGCTATACGTGTTATATAGTATATATATATATATATTACGTACGGTATACTAAGCCGGGCGTAACCGTATATTATATATAAGGGTTAGCCTAGAGGCTACCTCCTTATAATAGCTTATATAGGAGGAGAGATAATTATAAGGGATAGCCTAAAGGCTAATCCTTATATATAACCTTATATATAATATATAGTTACGTCCGGCTACTAAGCCGTAGGTAATAAGTATACGTACATCTTATAATACGTATAGCGTCTATAATAGTAGGCAAGAATTAGTTTATCTATAACTAGTAGGTTATAGGCGTACTATATATTACGACATTCCCCTAATAATAAGTATATATATTACTAAAAGGATTCTATAAGTAGCGTACTTCGCGACTCTTATTTACTATAGTATCCCTAACTTTACTTCTCTAGTAGTAGTTATAGTACCTCTAGCTTTAGTCTCCTAGTAATAGCTATAGTATCTCTAATCTTAATTCTCTAGCTATTACTATAGTATCCCTAGCCTTATATTAATAAGGGAGTAGAGGCCGATACTATTAGAATTAGAGCGTAAGTCTAGATGTATACTCTAATACTAGATAATATACTATATAGATACAATATATATATTAATATCTTAGATATACTTCTCTAAATTTTGTAGGAATATAACTTATACTCTATCTTAAAATTTCTATTAATGAATTTATTACCTTAAATATCTTACTAACGAGATAATATAGCTACTCTATAATTAAACGTACTTTTATTATTACTTACTATAGCGTACGCGATAGCTTTACTATTTAATATAGAAGAAAGAAACGCTAATAAAGAAGACCTATATAAATATTATAAGAGCCCTAGGATCTTTAAACGTAAGCGTTATTATCTTTTGTAGCTATTTATATATTTACTTTATTCTAGAGAAGAGAGACGCTAATAAATAAGACCTATATAAATACTATAAAAACCCTAGAAACTTTAAGCGTTAGCGTTACTATCTACATTAATATTTCTTTTACTTACTATTTATAGGTTTAGCGTAAATGTCTCGAATATTAAAGTAATATTTTAGACAAATAGAGTCTAAAACTAAAGAGAAAGCTTAAATTGTTAATAGTTAGAGCAGTAACATAGTTACAAGGATTATACTCGCATACGTTCCGCTCTGTTTAATACAAGTAGACGTAGTTACTATGTATTCCTACTCTTTTTTACCGCAGCGTCGATAGAAATTTGGATCTTACTATATAACAGAGCCGTGCTACCAATGGGTTAAGAAGGCCAGATCTATTATAATTAGGCGAACCTTAGGACAGGCCAGAATAATAGATCACACGACGGTGGGTAGATGCGCAGGAGGCAGAGGCCACAAAGCATTGATGCGAATCTGAAATCGAGGTGGGACGAACAGGCATCTACCCATACAACAGAGTAAACCTCACCGAATTCAATCCCTACTATCAACATTGCAATCGTGTCTGCTGCCCATCTCGATTCGATCTTCTTCCCGCCCTCTCAAACGATTACATATCTACTTGCGTGGCCAACCGCCGTAAAGACCGGCGTCGACCTGGGCGTCAGCGGCGTCGCGCTTCTTCTCCTCCTCGTGGGCCTCACGCTTTGGCCAGCCACCATAGAGGCCAGCGTCAATCTGAGCCTTACTAAGAAATGTCAGCTAAGAAATTGGTAAGCACATTCGGTGCAGACCTACGGAGCATCCCGCTTAGGCCAACCTCCATAAAGACCAGCGTCAGTTTGTGCATCACTATAGAGAAGATCAACATGAGACCTCAAGCCAATGTTAGATCTAACTTACGCAGCATCACGGACAACCATTTTCGCTGCAATTGAGCCTGCTAATGCCAGTGGCGTCGCCGAGGCGAGAAGAACAGCGACTTGCGAGATCTTCATTTGATATTTGGTATTTCCTGATTGAGCAACGTTGGAAGTCAAAAGGACATGAGCGATCAAGAGATTGAGGTTGAAGTTCTAGTGAGGTGGGTCACGTTCAAATTTATGTCACTGGAGCTTGCATGTTACCTGTCTTCTCTGGCTCCAGCGTGACAAACCCCAACTTCAGCTGCCGCGCCTGTCATTCTGCCGGTCAGCCCGAGCACATGGTATCAATCACTACTACAACGACTTAGTGATACTCTACTCAACCAAGCAGCACGATCCGCAAGTACTTCCCAGGGTCTCGAATCCTGGTCGTTAAGCAGAACACATCAGCGTGGGATGCTCTCGCGTAGCAATACGTCGATCGAGAAACGTTCACCCACATACTCTGCCATGACCAGCCTCTTACGCACTAGCTGGGGGAAAGGTACGGCTACAGGTGGCCAAGGCTCCAGATGGTGTGTCTGCGCAGATCCCTGTCTTTGACAAGCCTGTCAACAGCAGATGCTACGTGCTGCAAGCCTATTCGCGCATCTACTGATACGAGATATATTGACATGATCGGTGAGAATGCGGATAAATCTCACAAACAGGACGCGGCGCAATGAGCTCGAAGATTATATACAAGACCGTGAAGTCGCTTACGGCCCCTGTCACCTAGGGCCCCGGATCGGCGCCAGATGAAGTGGGGTACTTCTAACACTTTTGTCTCGCGGGAAGTTCATGGAATATCCAAGAATTTCTAGGCATTCTAGATTGAATATTGTGAAATGAGACAGCTTCTGGAATTGCATCAAAGCAGAGTATAACGGAGACCAGGTTGCAACGGGGGACATATCTGGTGTGCTCTCTCGACATGCATCGTCGAGCATTGACTTGACGCTTGGACTCGAGGAGCATGTGCAGCTGCAGTTCACTAGCAAGTCCATGTCGAGATAGTCACCGGCCCGAATGCTCACCATGTTGGCGCTTCTCTCTCGGCCGTAGACTATCGGACAGTCCTAGCAAAGCTTGGGCGTGAGTGTTAGCATGGTCACGATGCAATCTGTCGGGAACCTGAAATTCGCAAAGGAAGGGAAAAAATGCATTTGAGAAAGCAGTAAAGATGCATCGCTATCAGAAAGTCGATGCTTCGCCCATCGATGATCCTGAGAACTGCGCACAAGATGTCCGGACGAAACCGATATGCCAACGATTAGAATCTGTGATGCAGAAGCCTGCTCTCTTGCTGGTCAATCTGGGTCTGTTCATGACTTCGTTGCTTATACTGTGGGCGTCGACAGAGGCCAACGCCTGTAACAGTGTGACAACAACTCATATGTTGCGAAAAGTGTCGACGAATTGTATGTGTTTTAATATGTCTGCGATTTGCTTAAAGATCCTGATAACACTCAAGCACCAATTTTCGATCGAATTGATATCGGTCTGGTCGACAAGCCTTTGAACGCAACACTCTTGCCATCACCACACGATGAGATCCTTCGCGGCGACCCAAGTCCAGAGCTCGACAAAGCATGGCAGCGAATTGCTAACACTGCGCCGGTTGCACTTACACGCAAGGAGATGCTTGCAGCAGGCTTCAATCTGTCCAAGATCGTCAAGTACCCCGAATCATACGGTTTGGGAGAGGCATATGCTGCGCGAATCGACGTGTTTCACCAACTGCATTGTCTCGATGCGTGAGTCTTGTCGTACCATCGAATCACGATCTTAAAATTAACACACTGTAGGCTTCGACAAGAGGCATACTGGAATTACTACAGAGCAGACATTTGGCCAGACCTGGAACATTCGACACCTATGCACAGGGCGCATCTTTCACATTGTGTCTACTATCTTGCGCAAAACATTATGTGCCAAGGCAGCGTAGATGTGTATGCTCACACCTGGACCGACACTCTTAAACAACCTTATCCAGACTTTAACAGAATGAAGAAATGTAGAAATTTTGATGCGATTCTCGCGTGGCAGGAGCAGAACTCTCTAGACGAAGAGAAGTTTTACAAACTTAGAAGACCTGCAGAGTTCGGTGAACCATGGCACATGTCAGATGAGTTCAAAAGGATGTGGGTGAACAACAGCGGCTGGAATGAGGAGGCCTTGGACCATCATGGCGACCAGATTGGGTAGTCCAGTAGTTCGACGGGCAACATTGTCAATATCGCGAAATGCAATTTCCTCCACCTGCAGCTTTTGAACCTGGTTGATACGACCGCCTCGTTGACTTGTGACAACTCTATCCTCGTGCCAGCCATTCTTTATGGAGTAGCAGTCTTTTCGCGACCTGCAGCAGGCCTTGCTGTTGCACATCGGCGATACGCGCGGTGCGAATTCGTGGGGATATTCATCGCCTTTGACGTACCGGTGTTCTTCCGCAGCTCCCAAAGTAAGATAACGGTTTGTCTAGCCCTGAACACAACGAGCCTGCTTTTGCGGCCGTGGGATGCAACGTGATGATACCACCTCAAATTCATATTGGCTCTGCAGAATCTTCGGCAGCGCTAGCTTGTTCGAGTGACGCTTGCTGCAGTGGGGGGCAATAATCATACTAATATCTGCTAGTGTAGATCATCCATCTAACCCGATATACTGTATATAGGGGTAACAATCTACTGTATAGTATCTACCACCTTGTATAACTACCCTCTGCTTTTAATAACTGCTGTGCATAATAACAGTGCAATAAGCCGCGTGTATGTGTGTGTATCTGTGGTAAGTGTGTTGACAAAGTCCATACAGGACACTGTTACCCCTATATATATCGGGTTAGATGAATGATCTACACTAGTAGGGGTTAATATAATTATTGCCTGCCCCTGTATCTAACCCACTTGAGATTGGATGGCTTCGTTGCTGGTCAGGTGCCTATCTATCACCTCATGCTGCCCGAGCAACATCGGTATCGCTCATTGTCAAACAATTTCAGCGTCATCGATCCGCGCATCTGCTGTTTCGCTCAACATTCAGACAACATTGCGATCATGGAAAAGAATTCGCCGACGAAAATCTCTCTCGAAACATCCTACGTGACGAGTCTCTGCTCTAGTGATGAAGCTGAGAGACTTCTCGGATCTGGCGTAGCCGTGGCGGATAAGACGAAGGATCTCAGACGGCAATTGTGGATGTCATGCGCGGGCAACGCCATTTTACTCATCATATCAGTTGTATTAGGCATGTTGCTACTTACAAAACGATGCAAAGATCCCTCTCTGGGCATCTGGTGTATGTTTTCATCTCCATCCTATCCCACAACTAACAATCAGTAACAACGTTACATAGCGCCCGCAAATGAGGCGGTGATTTGGAGAGAACACAGATTCCAGCCCGCACTAGGACAGCCAACAGAATACATTGGATATCCCGACGACGACACAGACAAGCGATGGCAGGAGTTATACCAATGTGTGCAGCCCGGCGCGTTTCCCTTCGCGCATCCCCACTGCTAAATATATGTGACCAGATAACACCTCCGTCATTACGGCACAGGAAGCCCGAAAGCTCAAAAATCCCACCATGGCCATCCCAGGTACAGACCAATATCTCATCGAGTTGGAAGTTTTCCACAACTTGCACTGTCTAGATGAGCTACGCAAAATGCTCTATCCAGAAAGATATGGCCTGCTGGAGAATTTCAAATTGCCAGATGGGAGTATCAATCGCACGGCTTTTGGGTACAAACACTGGGGTATACTTGTCCATCTTGCTGTTACTTGTTCGGTACCTTTGCGAGTACTAAGACTGGTACAGAACATTGTGCCGACTCCCTCCGACAAGCAATTATGTGCAACGCGGATATCTCACCTATATCCTACCACGTCAACGTCCCGTTCAATCGTGGCGTTTAGTACGTACTATCCGTCTTCTCCCTTTCCTCAGTTCGTCGAACTAACCGATTGCGTTCCACTTCGTCGCAGCCCCCGGCTTGCGACAACGCACACATGTCGCGACTTCGCGGCCATTCAATCCTGGGCAAAGAAGCACCACGCTCCGCATTTCCAACGGCGTATCTATAATTTCACGCGCTTGCAAGAAATCATCGACGCCACTGACATTGACCACTCGACGGAAGAGGACTTGCAAAGTCATCCGGACTTGTTCCCTGGAGATGAATACTTCCATTATTGGAGGGAGCACAAGTATCTGGGGGAAAAATTGCGGCCGCAGATCTATCCTACAAAGGATCATCGGTGGGAGCGGACATTGTGGGGATAATGAGTAAACTGTTATATGTATATGTTAACAGTAATAGATGCAGTGTCAGGAGCTAGCGAAGGAACTAAGAGGTTAGGACCATGAGCTGGTTGCGACGTGGGATAAAATCAAGCCTAAAGAATCCCAGAAGGCACTGGGATTCTCAATGCACAGCTTGTACGTCGGGGAATGGATGAGATTAGCGACGACGTACTTCGTTGGTGCATGCTGCAAGCTTTTCGATACAAGAAGAAGCGGAGTGTACAGATACGAAATCAGCAGGCCGATTCTTCTACGGAGCAGGAACGAAGCCCAACGTTCACGCTGCCGCCAATCAGGAGTGTGCTTCAAGAGCGACCGGAAATGTGAATACGGTGCAAAGTCTACGAAGCACTAGCTATATCGCAACAATCATCCCTCGACTAGCGAGGCTATTACAGAGCATCATCGCGAAAAGCCTTTCTTACAACACTCATCATCTTTGCCCGACTCAGGTAGATCTCGAAAGCATGCGCCAACAGATTCAGTGCCTCCTCATACGCATCTCCGACATTATGTGCAAATTGTCCAGCGACATAAACAGAAAATTATACCAATATGCCTACTCCTTCTCTGCAATGGCCTGAAGCTATTGGCTACACCTAAGCAGGATCTTTTCACTGTACTGCTCCCCTCTCCCGACCTCGAAGCCTAGTCAACTTCGCTGCTCTTAGAAGACTGGGAAGATGATGTACCTTGTATGATTTGGCACGATTCGACCCGATGAGCATGCCCCTATAGTGGAGAAAGCGGATCGGAGAGTACATACGACGTACCAAAGACTCGAGTCTACACATGAGGAGGCAGACGAAATGGAAAGACACTCCCCGTTACTGTTCAGTCTGCTCTCCGTCGGTTGAGCCCTAATTGTGATCCTCGAGGCCAATCTAGTGTCCCGCGCCTTGCGGTAGTGTGTCTTGTTTACCTTGACCCTTCTTTGACCAGAAAACGCTCTGCGTCTCAACACTTGCCCGCTATCGTGGAGGGATGCAGAGCTTCGAGGTTCTGGCATGGTTTGTTCGTATAACTCGAGGATGAATAATGGGCTTCTTGCGAGTAGCGGCAAAGATTCCAGTGGCTGTATAATACATTGGCGATCTTAACGCATCCTCTTACGGTGGCGTTCCGACGTTATAGAGGCGCGTGAGATGTTGTAGTCGATATGTCATGGACGTGGTAGCACCAACATGATCCTACTTTTGGTCTGTTTCGAAGGTAGTTATAGATTCTTAGAGAGACGACCTTAGACAATGGCAGCAGCTGCCGCGACACATACGTAAGCTGTTCAGGCCAGGAGAGTGGAACCATGCGGAAACGGTAGAAGCAATTAGCGTTAGGCAAATACTCACCGGCAGGCAATTCGACTGCCCGGTAGGCGGACGGGTCTAAAAGCGATGCGCCGGCACATGTTGTAGAAGGACAAGCTGCGGGAAAAGAGGTACTAGTCCTAAAACATTTATGATTAACAATGCTCGTAAGAATCTGGGACGCTTAAAAGGTGACCACAAGCAGACTGAAATTAATAGCGCCGAACAGTGGAAATAGTCTCGCCAGACAGAGTACTGCGCTTTGAACAGTTCTTATCTCTTTACCTATATCAAGGCTGCTCGTTTGAGCGGTTGAACGATGTGCGGAGCAATAAATCCAAAGGCATCAAGTACTACCACTAGAGGGGAATGACAGCGAGGCTGCATAGACAACAGGGTGAACCGTTATCGAGTGAAGGAGGATATAATAGTAATCCCGAATGAAGTAGATGGCTAATTCCAAGGCGCAGGAAGCTGCGCGACTTTACTCAGTTTGAAGATCGGAGCTCTGAATTTGTTCTCGATCTAAGTCGGTAGTGACGAGGAACCAAGTGCCTTTTCTACGCCGGCGCTAACATTATCCTACATGGCCAGACTATGCCAAAACTTTTTCTGCAAAGACTGTGGAGAGACTATCTCGGCTTGGGTTGGGATGGAGCCAAGACGTGCCTGCAGATAGTGTATGAACATTTCTAGAAGGATTGCACTGCGTAATGAGGCTATATAAGCTTGAGTATAACGAGAAATGGTGCTAGCTAATGAGAATGAGATATATCTCGAAAAGAGCGAAGGGTGTAACTCGAGGTATTGTTAGTATGTCGATGGTATCGAGCGGCGTTGTTAAAGGCTCCATCGACTCTGCTCTTCGTTAGTGGCTCTGCGCATAGCATTGCACGCTTAGCGATCAGGGCGGCAAGGAGTAGGCGCGCGAAGGTGAACTTGAGCTGTTGACGTTGATGCTTAATAAGCTCCCAAAGTTCCAAGGCATTGATGTGCAGGAGAGCGGTCCAGAAGGCTCGCCTTGCCCGCTATTAAGCAAAAGTGCGCGCTAAAGCTAGTGCAGTACACCTGGAGCAGCGATAAGAACAGCACCCTCTTAGCACATCTAATTCGCTGTGGCAGCGCTGTCCTCTTACAAGGCTCAATCGATATTAGTTGAAACGTCCTCATCTTGAAGCGGCTAAGTGCCGTGGGAGATGGCTTCTTTGTAGAAATGTTGGCCGAGAGTCGACATAACATCCTTTACAGCAGTCCGATGATGCGCATCGGGACCAGCTCATGGAGCTCGAGCCCAGCGTTATGATAAGCGCTGGGGGGGTGTCTGTTTGTTGTTCCGAGCAGCATTAAAGAGGGTTCTCCTTAAGACCTGCAGATGGAGCATTCAAAGGCGCATCCTTATGAACAAGCTGCTTATCTTGGAGAACAATATCTTCTGTAATGACTGGGCTGTCTCCGCTTCTCGTGTCCCCGTTTTCGACTTGTTACAATCTTTTGAGGCGAGGTCATGATGTAGCTTCTAGTGTTCTTTGCCCTTGCAGTGTCCTTGATCTTCTCAACATCGCCATGCCTACCGCGGTTTGACTCTCGATATCCTTGGGGCATTTGGCGTGGTCGTTTTTGTCGCTGCTATAGTGGTCGATTTAGAGCGTAACAGACGTAGCTAGCGTTGCTAAGAGACTTGAATAGCATTCGCCTTGTAGAGGATTGTTCGAGATTCTAGAGTCCCGTCGGTTCTCCATAAATGAGAAGACGTCGAATTAAGCTTCTGGGATGGTCGCCTCCACAGAACTTAAGTGTAGGCTACGAAGCGGACCCCCTCGGACAAACATTTCTCCGCTTTCCTTCACTATGTCTTTAGGTTCATTACAGCTTCACTGCGTCCATTACACTTTTACCACCCCCTTAACAACATCTGTTCACGAGCTCTCGACTTATGATTGTCGCGACGCCGTAACTTACACAACGACTCTCGGCGCCAACACAGGATAGAGTCTAGGTGAAACCTCGTATCGAGGGGACTTTAATTCTCTAGCTATTAACACCCTACGACCTCCAATGAAGATTACACAGCTAGCCGGTAAGAGAAGGTCAACTATCGAAGCCATAATGTAACACTACGCAGACAACCGCAATGCAATGGCGGTTAACTCTCCTTAACCGTGCGACGCCTTAGGGCAGTACTATTAAAGGTATATACTGCTACTCTAACTTAGCTTAGGGCGGCGTCGCCTTTCATCCTCCTAAACCGGTAAGTGCATTAACAGCAAAGTTGTTAGCGGATTCTGGGACTTCGGCGGCTAAGAGGACCTATAGCGATAGCTTACCTCGACGGGAATGCAAGTGTAGTAGTAGCGGGAAATCCAAGGCAGGTACTCCACCACGTCTGTAAGTTGTTATCTTCTCTTTCGTACATATACTTACGCGTGTGTAGCCGTTGCGATTTCACCAGTGCGCTTCGCTTGTTATTCGAGGATAATACTGCAGTCTACATACACAGCAATATCGCATCTACTCACTGCGAAGGAGATCAGCGCCACTGCTTACTCTCTTGCCACTGCAGGGAGGCGAGCTTTCCTTGGGCACAGGTCTGTAGAACGTTTGCGCGTGCTTACAGCGAAGTCAAGGGAGACCTTCTACTAATCAGGGAATCGTTACCAATATACAAGAAGACCTCAAGCCGCATTATCTTAACGTCGGAGTCCCCCAAGCATACTATAGGTGCACCGTTAGCAAACTTCATGTCGTCCGAAGCTCTATACTATAAGGTTAACAGGCATACGCCTACCGTCGTCGATGAGCTACATGCTGGAGGTACAGACGTAACTCTGCCCGGTTCTCCTTCAATCGACCAACTCATGACTAGTCGTGTCCACACTTCCCGTGCTGTATCGAAGACACGCACATCCGAAAGGACACTAAGGGGAAAGGAACCTCAAGACCAACTGGGTCGCATGAAAAGAGGAATAAGTGTATGTCAGAAGGCAATCTCGTGCGCTGATGAATGAGAGCCGCAAACATTAAACATCTAAAGACAGAGGGATCAATCTTAGCCGGTCCAAAGCCGAGTTCGTACTTCGAGAGAGAACAATGAAAATGCATCGTCGAGTAAAAACAACGCCTCAACTCTACAGCAACGGCAGCATATCATCGTGCGTTAGCTACGATCCTATGAAGCCGAAGCAACTCCCACTCGACGAGATCTTGCCAGCAATCCCCACCGCCGTCTCCACTGCCGCCACCACCACGCTCCACAGCAATAGCAGCATATCATCGTGCGTCAGCCATGATCCCATGAAGCCGAAGCAACTCCCACTCGACGAGATCTGGCCAGCAATCCCCGCCGCCGCCGTCTTCACCGCCGCTACCACCACACTCCACATTTTCGCTGGGATTGCCCTTCTCGAACCGTACGACAAGACCCTTGGGAACCTCAAGACCAACTGGGTCGCATGAAAAGAGGAATAAGTGTATGTCAGAAGGCAATCTCGTGCGCTGATGAATGAGAGCCGCAAACATTAAACATCTAAAGACAGAGGGATCAATCTTAGCCGGTCCAAAGCCGAGTTCGTACTTCGAGAGAGAACAATGAAAATGCATCGTCGAGTAAAAACAACGCCTCAACTCTACAGCAACGGCAGCATATCATCGTGCGTTAGCTACGATCCTATGAAGCCGAAGCAACTCCCACTCGACGAGATCTTGCCAGCAATCCCCACCGCCGTCTCCACTGCCGCCACCACCACGCTCCACAGCAATAGCAGCATATCATCGTGCGTCAGCCATGATCCCATGAAGCCGAAGCAACTCCCACTCGACGAGATCTGGCCAGCAATCCCCGCCGCCGCCGTCTTCACCGCCGCTACCACCACACTCCACATTTTCGCTGGGATTGCCCTTCTCGAACCGTACGACAAGACCCTTGGCGAAACTTTGCTTATGCCAGATCCACTCGTCCTCACACACAGAGGTGTTCCAGTCTATATCGAACATGAACTTCCACTCCAGATCGGCGAGAGAATGCTTATCGATGCCTAGATCCTTGGCCCATGTGCTTGATCCGAGGAGCCATCTCGTCTAGGGTCTTCTTGGCGACAATGGCTGCAATGGTGAAGAGCAGCAATCTCGGCGTGCTGGACCTACTGCCGCCGCGACGACCCAAGAAATATGAGGGCCATCGTAATTAGATCAGCCTCCAGTCTGAAGCGGGAGAAGAGGGAGATGAGGCCCGCGAGCCGAAGAGTGTCAAGGAGAGACGCAAAGGTACGGTCGATGACTGCGATCGTCGAGATCAGACTGACAGTCGCTAGGTCCTTAGGTCGAGGATTGTCACAGCGCAGACTCGTGTTTAAGCCGCTGTTAATATGTAGTGTCAACCTCACGATCAGTCGAATGAGGTCCGGCATCGATGGTAGTGCGGCTGTTTGAGTCCGGAATGATTCATCCCTGCTAATCGTAGCAGGTCTGCGGACGTGGTCTTTGAAGTAGCTCAGAAGGCGGCCAAGTCGGAGCTTCTTCAAATGGAGGTCACACGCTTCTTCATCCGAAGGGTGCTTCTTGGTGGGATCGGGATGATCTCCCTCAAGTCGGGGTTTTTTGTTGGAAGTGTCATCGATGTAGTCATGACTGTCGAGAATACTTGCTGGAGATGAAGAAGGGACGCCCGGTGTCGGAGACCTGGCACATAATGGAGACCATGATCGTTTGTTAGCAGAGCTGCACGGAGAGCTTACACGGGTCAAGCGAGAGTCTGGACCAGATGAATCCTTCGAAGCGGTCATATCCTTGACAGTGTGTCGTGGATCAGGAGCGCAATGCCAGTGTGGGAAGGGCGAGAGTGAGTTTGAATGCTATGGGAGAATCAGCTTAGAAGCTGTCGAATTGAGAGAAGCTAACGGGCAGCAGCTGATCTTCAAAGACTGAAAGGGACGCGGAGATGGAAGTTCACATCGAAAAAAATGCAATAGTAGAGTGTCCATTCCGCGCGGTGCGATGCCCGAATCCGCAATGTCGGGGCGATGCGCTTACCCGCAGCGTCTGTATGGCTGGTCGAGAGTAACCCGAACTGATGCACGTATCCGTGATCCTTCTATGCTTCATCAACAGTGGCCACTTGGGATCCCATTGCAAGGCGCGAAGATGTTGCATGCGATCATATAGTGCGTTAAAAAGCACATATCCAGGTCCATGGACTGTTCATCGCTCGTCGAAGGACGCAGGTAATTGCAGACTGTTCGCAGCTTGTCCATGAATCGTCACAGTGCGAGGCATGCATCCGCACGAACTGTGCATCGCTCGCTAACGGACGCATAGAACCGTAGACTATTCGCTGCTCGTCAACGAGTTTTTACATTGCAGGTGGGCCATGAATACTTGCCGCAAGTGTGCTGGACATGCTCCTCCGGAACTGATTGGTCCTAATGCCGCACCGGTAATGTTCAGCATAACCGATTGCAGGTCGCCCTTCTCTTCGGACACGGAGCGTCTCCACGACTGGTCGATCATACCCTCACTGCCTGGCAGGTCGGACGTACAGGCACCGATAACCTGCGCTGGGACCCTTTCTCTTTGGTGCAACAGCGAAGGTCTTTCTTTCAAAAGCTCGGATCCACACAAAGAATCCCTACAGAGTATCCCCACGAACGCCAGTTCAAATCAGCAACGAGCTTCTTGGCTTCGCCTTTCAGCACGAACAGTCGAGCATGCCACGCCACGACGCAGTACAGGGATCAATTACGCTCTGTTCCGGCGTAGCATCTCATGCCACGAATTCAACGTCCAGAATGGCCACCACGGTGACAGGATACCGTATTTGGATGAGTTCCTTGCGATTGAAATGAAGGCCTGGCAGCCTCTCGATGTCCAACATGGGCAGGACGCGGAGAGAGGAAGCTTGAACTGCTGGAACGAGGACGGCAATATGGAAACATCTTCTGCCTCATCCGAATCCCAGGTATCAAGCTCGTTGTCTTCATTCCCGTCCCCGCCGAGATCGCCTTTATCAGCCACCTTGTCTTCATCTCTGTCCTCGTCGGGATCGCACTTATCTACAGCCTTCTCTTCATCTTCCCCCTCGACCTCTTTGCACCATCAAGACCGCTTGAACAACACCAGCGTTACGGGTACTTGCCAACCGGCCCAGACAACAGGATCAGAGAGCTGGGGACGCAGCTGCGGATCCAGATCGGCATAGAAATCGAGTCCAGTAGATGGCCGCACCAGGAGCGCTGCTCGACGGAGCAGGCAGAGGTTCGAGCATTACAGAATCATGGCATCAACCACGTTCTGGATGATCAGCCATGATCAGCCCCGGGTGCCGCACCATTCCAATTCCGCTCCTAGGTCATCGTCATCGTCGACTCGAAATTCGCATACAGCCGGGTAGGATGGAAGGAGAGAGGCTTATCGGCGCGTCGGCAGGGACGGATACAGTCGCTTGCACAGTACCTCGTCCAGACACATTGTGGAGGGATGGTGCAGGCGGCGTTGGAGCAAGTAGTCGTGTTTGTGTTCAGGTTGTGTGTTGGAGATACAACGAATGTAGCGGCGGTGTGAGTGAGTGAATAGTGGTGGTTGCGGTGGTGCCATGAAATGCGGAGAGCTCCGGGCCCGGACGGGGCCGATTGCATCAAATATTAAATGACAACGAAAACGTCTTGATGAAAGTCACCAAACATATCACTAATGATCGAAGATATGACACAACGTGATACAAGGATGAACATCTACTTCCATCACGATCTGCGTACTACGAAGATGTAGCCAACTTTGACGCGAAGGCCGCACATTCTGCCTTCACAGAACACAGACCGCGGAGTGAGGATGGGCTTGCTTGGTGAAGATCTTGTTGCTTCCCACAGCGACTGACGGGACTGAGGCCAGTACAGCTCTTAGAGCTTGTGTAAGCAGATTTTACGCATTCCAACCAATATAACATGTCTTTCGTGTTGACTCTCTTGATGCGGATGTCTCCTTCGAAAAACTTGTTCTCTTAGGAAATGATGTCGTAGTTCAATGTGCTCAGTTCTTGCATGGACTCAGGATTCTTTGATAGCTTCATTGCGGTGTTGTTGTCGATGTAGAGTCAAAAGAGAAGCCTGGAACATTCAGTTCCTGAAGGAAGTTCTTGAACCAAATTGCTTCCTTAGCAGCTTCTGCTGCAGCAATGTATTCCGCTTTACATGGTATCTGCGCTTCTTACTAAACTTCAAAGGTGGTTTGATCTTGCGTCCCCGAGAATTTTGGGGTGTCGCGACAACATCTGGTTAATCCGCAATATCGCCAATATTTGGATCTTAGGCAAGAAAAAAGTGGTGGGATTTCGCGACCTCTCCGAGAATGCGGATTTACAGCTTTACAACAACACCGCAACACTACATCGCGATACTAATGTCGCAAGAATTATTGCTATCTTGTATTTATGTATCTTATGACGTAAGTGACGAACAGTGTTAATAACGCGTGTGGTTGAATTAATACAAGACCACGAATACGCGCCTCAACATGCTGTATAGGTTCTATTCTAAGGGCTCTCGGCCCGAAGAGCAGACTCTTGGTCGCGGGTTGTGTTTGCGCCGAGAGCTGTGTCAAGGTGGATTGGCTAAGTCATCGCTTCGGCTGGTGGGTAAGAGTTATGCTACCGCTCCAGTCATGGTTCGTCAAGACTGTTCTGGCTGCTCATTAACAACAATCGAACTCGCTAGTATCGGCACCTATTCAACACAAATGACGCTGTCGCACATTCTCCATGTAGACCTAGAACGACGTGGTGCTTTGCACCCACTACTTACACGCCAATGGCCCTGCTCTGTTTATTCTGTTCTTCCGACTCTACGGCGCATGTGCACGAAGTGACGTGTCTTGTGTGAAGTGGTTCGCACAAGCGCAAACTTACTGGATCTGACGACTTGGACAAGCAGCGTGTATTCTTCCTATCAAGCCTACCAATCAACTACTGTACCAAGGGCAGACTTCTAGCAAGCAGCCCGACAAGCCTGACCAGCCAGCTTCTCCCGGACGAGGGGCCTGTAGCTCATCTATCGTGGATCCGGCAGCACTTCGAGCAACTTGCATATAGCCCACATGTCTCAGCCTCGATGGAAATCTTTCAGCGGCTTAAACTCTATTACAGCAGTATTTGCAGTCTTCTCTCTCTCTCGCCAGCGATGCGCATCATAGCCACGGCAATGCCTTTGGCAATGCTCGTCGCAGCGACAACGATGTTCGCAATCGAAAGGCTACTGATTCAATCGCTGGCCCTACGAGCGCTGCTCGCCGGAAGAGTAGAACGTTCTAGACAATCAACCGGCACATGAACCCACATGTATTGTTCTCATAACAAACCGACTCCCAAGCGAGTCTCATACGACACAGCGTCAGGTTTCGCCGATAAATCCTTCTTACAACATCATCTGCTAATCGATTCTAATGAAGATTACTACAGACCAACAACAACCTTCAGCGGTCGCAAGGTCATGGCAGGAGTCTATCATCTTTATTGTTCTAGCATTCATGCGACCAGAACTTGTAGCGGAACAATTTCGACTTCAACCCGCATCCACGTCGTAAATGGCGGAGATGATGCCGAGATCGCCTGTTGTAGGCACGCGAGCCATCTCAAGTGATCATAGCGAGCAATCCCTATGGACTCATAGCAAACTGCCTGGGTCTGGATACGGTCAACAGCGAACGATCCCCGCGGAAGTCCAGTGAGCGACATGGGAGCTAGTGGATGGCCAAAGCTACATATGATCATCATATCATAGGCAGGGAGGTATTGTCAGGTGAAGATCAGCCCGATGGATGCCAGGAAGCGATCATCGACTTATTAGATTATTGGATCTAAGCCCAATGCACAGCGACGAATTTTCGCATGATGAAACATGTCGGCCCATCCAACGACTTATCTACTTCACATATCCTAGTGCTAAAGCTGTGGGAAAAAACAGCGGAATGCTTAGAGTATGGACAATCAGTTAAATCGCTGCAAGGTGTGCACACATTGCCCTTCCAGCTAGCTCTTAGAAAGATTATTCGCGATATAATCACTACTCATTCATTTCCTAAGACTAAACTGCGGATCTCGCTCGCCTGCTTCTAATAAATGTCAAATTTCCGCGAGAGACTCGAGACATAATCAGGTTGCACCAAACGATGTTATGGAGACGGGTTAAGTCGCAAGAACTACGTTATGGCACCTCATCGTGTTATAAGTGAGGAACGTCGTTTGACGAAGGTGCTAGTAGTGTGCTAGTGTCAGGACATGAGGCCGTTGTAGCAAAAAAGCTTAGTTAGTTAAAGATGAGTAGTCGTGGTGTTAGGATTATAACATCCCTTAACCCACCGATGGACTGTACATGAAGAGCACGAAAGTCTTTATGTAAGTGTGCGTGTATATAACAAGGTCGTCGAATTGATGCATATGTAAATAAGAAAACAGATTCGGCCGGGAGAAATTTGTTCAACGCAAGCAACCATTCGAGAGAAAGGCGCGGCGCTGTTTGACGCTAGTGTATGTAGTGTACCAATGGAGGGTCAAGGTGTTCCAGAGAGGAAGGAATGTCGTTGTCGGCAATTACAAGCTACATCTTCGGTAATGAAGCTGCCAGATCGGCCTGGAAACACAGGATCATGCTGAACCACCAGTTCGACGTAGGCTCTCGCAATGCAACCGATGCTCCGCCGGTGCTCGATAATCTGCATTCGCATCATTTGTAGGACAAAAGTCCATCGCTCTGTGAAACAGCGGCGTGATTAGATGACCACCTCCAACAAATGGCATTGCCTTCTTCGGTTGCTTCATTCCCTTAGAATATGGACCTGCCGGCTTGCCAGAAAGCGCAAACTTGTAGTCGAGATATTTGTCCAGGATGCTGTATGTGACTCTACCGCAATCCTTGAGCGCATCGTGAGAAGTGAAGACAACAAGTCATCCCAATCCTACTGGCGGCTTGGTAGTAAAAGAATGTAGTGGCAAGGAAAAACCGCGTGATGTTCGGATCGGCGGTTGAGATCTTATTGAAGCATGCTTTCTCGATGATCCGAAAGATGCAGTCGTGCTTCAACATGTTTCAATTTGTGTAGCCGTAATCGTCGTATTGTTCGCCAAAGTGTCGAGAGCCCTGGTGGTGATCGTGCAACATACACGCGAGAACCATGAATAGCGGGCGAATAGCATCTCAGAGAGGACAGCGGCTCTTGCGACCTGACTTTTTGAGGTGTATAAGTTCCAGAGATGGCCGGTATCCGGTCGTTATAGCACACACGATGGCCAGGTTGGATACGAGATTAGTAACATACCTGTTGATGACATTAGTCATGGCAAAGGGATCGAGCAGCGTAAGCACTGTAGTTATGCTGCTGGAAAATTGTAAGAACTAGTGTTAGCGGATGCTAGCAGAACAGAGGAGAACTAGGCAAGGAAAAATCACAACCTGCTTGTCGACATGTACAGGGTACAGCAGCGTCAAGTGCGAACTTACCCATGTTACCTCGGATGCAAATCGTACCTTCGCCATTGCCTGCTCGTGTCAAATTGTAGCACGGTCTCGAGCCCATAAGCAGACCTCCTTCGAGTTCTTGCACTACTGCAGCCCATGAGGAAAGCTTTAAGGGATACTATAGACCCGGAATACGTTCTCGCCGATGCAATAACGGCCGCTAGGAAGAGATCATTGCGCCGATAGTCCCTCAGGGTCGTTTGGATCAGCTGTTCTGTGCATGTCGGTCCAAACGATAAGAATGACTGTTGTCTTTCGTGTCTATCCTTCGAAGTATCTCGGAGACCGGACAGAGCAGGCATGCTTCACGTCGTAGGCTCTCTCATCGAGCTGCCGTAGGCCTTAACCGTTCGGCGAGTCTTACACATGGTCCTTTCTCGTCGATTGTGCGACTAGAACAGCTACAATACCCTGTTTTGAATTTCCCTCGGATCCATTGTGCGATCGAATGGAATTTAGCCACAGCATGAAGCTACGGACGGTCTTACATTCGAATTTTCTTGCAGAGCTCGTGCGGTCAACACACGATGCCATGAATGAAACCAGGACTGTTGAAGCAAGCAGTAACAACAAGTTGATTAGTGTCCACCTTGTGCATCCGGCGCGACATCCACCGGAGTAGAAGCCAGAAGCATCGGCTTTACCGTAAGCATCAATCTGTACTTCTAGAAGTGAGTGTTATAGCACCGAATATCGACGTGCGTCGTCAGTGAGGCTGACTGCATGATTCGCCGAGGGGATCCAGGAAAAGCATCTCCGGAGGAGAGTAGCGGTGTGCATGCACGGCAGCTACTTTGAATGCAGCGCAATGATAGCGAGTATAGGAGCGATGAGATCTGCAAATGTTCCGCTCTAGCTGTTCGGGGTCCTTTATGGCGTGGCCGGGTTCGTATCCCTGTAAGCAAGATCATTACCGTTCGCATTGCCGTTCTGCCCGACTATGGCACAATAACTGATTAACGTTCGAAGTCGTAGTCATGTACGCAATCGGTCTGTAAGGGACTGTAGTCTAGCTATACAATGTCTTGCCGGTTGTTGCAAGTCGTGCCGGAGGAGTAAATATCGGCGTCTCGTCCTGTGGACCTTGCTAAACTTGAGGCAATGGTCGAGTTGGTCGATTCGTAAGCGCTGTCATAGAGAGAGGTAGCTGTTGCATTAGGTTCGCAGCAGTTCCCTTCCTACTCTCTCCCTAAATGAAACAGCCTCTTCCTCAGATTACGTTCCTGTCCGCCCTTAACTTAGGGACCATGTTCAGCCTATTGTGCTAAAGATCTCCGTAAATACCTCCGCCACGATTTATGTCTCCACTACCTTCCTCGATGTCTAGTCTGCGTGTCAGGCTCGCTGGGATGCTGTTATACTAACGAGCCGTAGCGCGAGAGAGAGACTCGGATATCCTAGTTGCATAAAGCGGCTGATGAAGGATAAAGTAGCAGGAGGTACTTCACTGCGGCCGAATGACTGGTAGTTATGCTCGTATCTGTTGGTCCCACATTTGAGTAGTCGAAGGAGCTAGCGCTCTGCTAAGGTCGTCGAAATGCACCTTGGCTGGCAGCAGCGCAGGCTTGTGTCTGCCTGGAAAGCGGACGGGGCTGGAGGTTTGATAAAGCTATTGAAGAGGTCCCTGTTCAACTATGAACTGTGCTCGCTCTTCCTGGTCCTGGCCTAAGAGGCAAATGGAGCTGCTGGAGTAGTAAACACTTTGAAGCATGATAAGATCGCTTGATGTCTGCGCTCGTTTGCGTTGGGCTGTGCCTAGTGGGCGGCTTGGACTGCTTGCGTGTGATGTTCACCGAAGAGTCATCAGCCGACTGTGCAATACCCCCATTCTCATTGATGTTTGAATGGAAAGCCGGATCTGGTCGCAGGTATGTTGTGGCGGGGCATGTGGGAGGCGTCGATTCCTAACTATAAGTCAGGTAGCACACGAGCTGCTCCATAGCATCGAAGGGACCCTAAATGAGGCACAAGATCGACCGCCTTAACAACTACCACGGTCCTAAGGGAGGGAAGGGCGATGTCTCAATGCCCGCCGGCGGTTTAAATTCTCTATTTTTGATTGATGGGGACGCGAAGGGCACGGTCTTCGTTGGCTTCTTTGCTGAGGCTTCAAGGTCTTGCGTGAGGCGGACAGTATCGATGGCTAAGTAATCTCGCTCCGTGCGGAGACTCTCGAGCAACAAATAGTACTGCGAAGCCGGACTTCCCGACCTGTGTCTAGAATCCCTCGCATTCCGACAAAATAACCCTAAGCGCTCTCTTGTAATGGCCCTTAGCTCGTACTTGAATTGATGTATCGTCTCTTTAGCGATGCACAATTGGCTCGATGGTTGCCGCTAGCTACGAAGGCGACTAGGTCTTACGAACGCCGAGGAACTCTCCAACCCGTAACGAGGTAGAGAGCCACCTTTACAATAAGACATTTTGAGTGCTGTTATTAAAAGCATCGTTGTCGATGAACGCTTGCTCTACTACAGCTCTACCGGAACGCCGCACTGTAGGAATAGCATCTTGCAAGAAGTCCCAATTAATCGGGCCGAGCTACAATACGCTGCTGCGACTAAACTAGTATGCGTAGCGTCCGTTGCGAGCATCGGTGCTTCTTAAAAATTCATACAGTGCCTCCATAGCTCTTATCGTGTAGAACATGCTTGAGATGGCTAACCTGCGTGTTGTCTTTGACACTGATCCCCCTTCGTATCCCATCAACTACATGGTGAGCCCCGAGCCAAGTCTAAGGTCTTGGCTCGATGGCGGCGGATCCTTGAGCCTCCTCCTCCTTAAACCTGTTGTTCTTGTTACAACAAACCTACGTGCGGCTTGCTGTTGCGATATGCAGGTGGCCTCCTTCTCTAGCTTTGGTCCTGCCTCCGCTTCTCTCCCAGTTGTCGTACCCAGCCCTCGCGCCGATGCCCGTTGAGGGCACGATATCACCAGTCACAGCAGGTGGAAAACCGTCGACTATAAACTCATGAAGTCGCTCGACTTTCAGAGTCCACCGGCCAAGCACCTATTTGCGCGCATACCTGAGCGCTTATTAGGAAACTTGCCTGCCCTTGCTTTTTTCAACGGATCATCGCTTCAATTGGGCTCTAAGCAAAGTCAACAACATACAAAAACTATGGACATTCGAGTCTGCGCAGTGGTGTTGGCGGCGGTATACCGAGGATGCCTCGATGCACTATCTAACGTAGAATCCCGTGGCTTCACAAACGCTTCAATCAGAGTCTCGCCGGCAGTGTGTATCCGATACTCTCGAGAGGGCTGACGGTACGGTACTCGTCGCAACAGGACTTGTCTCGTACAACATGTACATGAACGACGTCCTACCCGAGTCCTAGCTCATCGCGGTACGACATAAAATGCCCGAATGTCTTTCAACGCTCGAGGCTGAGATTCAGGACTGGGCGGCTACATGTCAGCACGTCTGCGAGGCACCCTGGCCGCGAATTGGCATTAGGTCATGGTCCCTTTGTTATATACTAAAGTTTGTTGATCTTCTAGGGCAGCAAATCAACCTACGGCTCGGACAGCTCGTCATCTTATATTTTCATAAGCTAGCAGAAGTTGGCTTAAGCAACAACCAGGAGGTCATCGTCAAAGTCATGTTAGCTATAGCCTCTGTCGTTCGACCACAAGGTGCATTGTATCAAGGACAACACAACGATTACCGTTTTCGTGCTGAGAGGGACATGATACTGGAACCTGAAGTGTATCGTGCCTCGCTCTCAATTCATAACAGCGGCGAACTTCAGAAGTGTCTCTAAAATGACGGTCTGTTAGTAGCTGATCCTGGTGTAGGGAGACAATCCACGCAATTCTATCTACTTATTTGGCAAACTGCGTCGAGCACGGTGCCGTACTTTGATAATGAACGATCCTAGTGAAAACAAGACCAAGATGGCTCCCCATCTTCCACGAGCAAGCACGTTCTGTATGCGAGTCATCCAGTGGAGTCGAGCGCTAGGATACTGTAACGATAAGCTTGGGTTGTCTAGAAAAGAGCTTTGCGTAGTAACCGAGCTGCTCTTGTTTAGAGGAGTGTTATTCACAACAGCTGTCCTAGCTGTGTAGGCAGCATGTCTTTCCACTTCCGTAAAGTAGGTGGCGCCACTTGATACATCTTCGACGAGATAAGGGCTTTTCCGTGTCCATATCTCTAGCGATTCAAGCAGTGCTACACATACGCGCCTCGCGAAAACTGACAACATGGACAGCACGACAACGATGCACAAAACCACACGTTACCACTCTAGGCTAGGTAGTTAAGGTGTGGTCGTAACCGTTTTGAACAATTGAGAGACACCTTCTTCGTCTACAGCATCCCGGCGACGACGGAAATACCAACCTCCAGCTACTGCTAAGCTTGAGGCAGTCTAGGGTGACTGACAGTAAGACGAAGATAGCGGCTTCTTCTAAAATCGAGCTTATGCAATTCAAGGCTTTGAGCTCCTCTTAGCAAATGTATGAGCCGTACACGTAGACAACCATGCGGTGCAAGTAGTATCGCAGCCCGATGCCATTAGCTCTAAGCTCTTAAACTGGGCTCGTAGCACGTCCAACAAGTCATCCCAGACGCGAACAAGGCAACGATATCTCAGCCTCGCGGCCAGGCATCCCGGGTGACAGTAGTGACACTGGAGCTAAAAGTCAACCAGCCAGCGGAAATTTTACTGCTTGTGTTGCAAGAAGTGGAAGAAGGGGCCCGAGGAGAATAGCAATGACGACGACAAGGCTACTAAGATTTGCAAGCTATGCCGTGGACTTTCGAATACTTAGCAAGCCGCATAAGATGACATCGCCGCTGCCGGTCCTGCTGGCGCAGCAAAAAAGGGAGATCGTCTCGCTAAGGAAATCAGCGGCGATAGTTCTTGAACTAATGCGGGTTGCAGTGAATGCTACTTGATTACTTGTGTCTATCTCAGGTGATGACTGCGCACAAATATACACGCCTGCGCTGAGATGTGCACCTGCGGTGTCACATGCTTTGGACTGCGAGTGAATACCGAGGCCCGAGCTAGCGAACTCGAATTCGCTGTTATATCCCTAGTGCCTCCAAGCCTCTACGGCGATATACGGTCACTGGGGCTTACTAGCGAAAATGATAATCACGATACACTAGAGGCTCAAAAGCAATGGAAACCTGCGCCAGGTTCAACCTCGAGGTCTTTGACTTCACTTGTCCAATTACTAGCGGACAAGCAGAATGGTCTGCAGAAGCAAATGGATCGGCAAACGGTGCAGTTACTGCTACCTAGAGCGTCTAAAAGAAAGCTCCCAGCGGCCAAATGTCGTGCAAAATGCAGCTTCCAGAATCTAGAGTCCTTGCATAACACAGCGCCGAGAACGTTACAGCCACGTCTATCTTAGACGGACAACTTAGCAAAGCTAGTCTCATAAAAGGCTTTACGAGCTCTGTAGCATTCTGGCCGTCTGTGCACGCTAAAGGGATTTTGCTAGAGTTCAGGATCGCTCTATTGATGTAGAGAGAGCATACAAGCTGCCTACTAGACATAGCCGGACGTACCACCCGAGGTTGCAAGTGAGAAGCGAGCGAAAGCGACAATGATGATGGAATCTCTCGGCATTTATGTCTGTTTCGCTTGTGTTATAGGCTCCTATGTTGAACTATCGGCACGTTCGTATTCTGCTGGTACCATCATCTTATTGTTCGTGCAAGCAGATACAGCGCAGGGCGCGATACTTCAATGGCCCGAATATTCGTAGCTGAGAGCGGAAGCATAACTACCCACACGAGCGGAGCTGCCGTGGACCGATACAATGGTCTCGGTCTCAGTTGCAAACGAGTTTAACAAGCTTCCAAACAAATACTTCGATAATAGCACCGCAGAGGAGAGCTGCACGTTCGGTGCTTCGGGAGACGTGTGAACACGCGACGCCAGACGAGACGTCCACCGCCACTCCTTAGGCTCTTGCCATTTAAACTTGACAACGAGAAGATGGCAGAACCTATCGTTCGCGAGCTTCACTAGGGAGGACAGCTCAAGCATCGCAGCAACTCGGACGCTCTTTAGCTTCGTCCTATTCTAGCAAATGTTGCGAGCTAGGGCCAAGGATACATCCGCAAGCATCGCTTGGGAACCGCTGACCGGACTGCAGCCACGCGCCACGAGACCATTAGGTAGGCAAATATACCCGACCACTGGACACTATCCCATCCAACACCATGGGCTTCGCGCCTAAACGCTGTATTACTCTGGTTTCGACTATACACCCGCGTCGCCCACGCCGCGTAGGGGGTTCGTCTACAGCCTGCTAGAATGGACTGACGGGCTTGACTAGATACTAGCTTAGCGATGGCTAGTAAGCTGCACGAGCTGTTCTGCGACTTAAAGGATCAGGACTAAGCTCCTGTTGACGACGGTCTACAGAGTAGTATGTGACAGCGGCACACGGCAGGCAACCTTTTCGTGACAGGCGATGCCGCATCATGCACACTTTACGGCTCTGCACGCTGCGATGGTACAACGCCGCATTCGTAGTCCGTAAAATTGTGCTGAAGAAGTTCCTTGGAAACTCGCTGCGGCATGATCAATCAGCTCTTTATGACTAGATATCGGGAACGGATATCTTCGACAAAGCTTAGGATCACATCGACAAGCAATCCTAACGAGTACTAAAGTCTTGCCGTGAATCTCATGTCTATACTTAGCTCGATCGCCTGAGTGCGATCACTGATGTATTTCAGGCCCCAGTGTCAGTGTATACGCTGTGTATATACGGCACCTAAGTTCCAATAAACGGGACAGCGCTCCCAGCTTTTCAACGTCGCAACGCTGCCCTAAACACCACTTTACAGCACAAGAAATTAGTTCGCTGTAGTCGCTAAAGCCTCCTCTATCGAATGCATTGGCATTGTGAGCAAGAAAATGTGTTCTGATAGTTGTTGTGTCGAAATTCGAAGTTGCGGGCTGTCCCGTTTATTATGGAACCCAGGAGCCAGGATCTGTCACTAAGTTGCACATGGTTCAGGCCGCCGGAGGGTCCCGAAAGACCTTCGCGGCTGGTGCCTTTACCGCTATATACTTGGTTTACACACGTGCTGACAATCGTCCGCAGGACTTGGGCTACAAATTAGGTAACATGACGTGTAGTTTTCTAAAGGCATGATCTTAGGCTAGCGGGCACCTCTATGCCAAACGATGTCCGCCGACGCGACGACTTGCCGCTCTCAGCAAGAACACCAAACTCGAATTCGAGACTGGCCTCGTTGGCAACCCTAGCTGTAAAGAGCGAGACCGGCGCAACGTCGACCTCGACCCCACCGACAGTACCAATCTCGAACATAATATGGCCTACCCAGCAACTGCCATCCCTCAAACCGACCACATGGCCCATGCCCGCCTCGTCGGCAAGTTGACTTCAATCGACGAGGTTAGATCATTCGAAAGCTTGTTATGACCCTTCGTGTTACGCAATACCGATTGCAGCAGGTATGCCTAAGTTCTTGGGCCCGCAAAATCGTGTGATGTCAAACGGAGAGCGTACAGAGGACGCATGGGTCCACATGACACTCTGGTCCCGGGCTGTGGTGCGCTGCGTCTGGCAAAAATGCGTATGGAGAGCACCGGCCGGCAGTCTCGATATCAGCTGCAGAAGCTCAGCAGTATAAACGCAGAGAGCTACTTGATGCCAGTGAGCTCAAGGACCAACCATTCCTCTCTGATACGCTAGCTGGAAAATACATGGTTAAAGTCCGCGAGTGACGAGCGTGGGCAACGGCACTCGTGCTACTCTTCTACACATGGCATAGTGCACGCCAAATCGCCGCTTTTGGTCGGCACGCTATGAACCACATCCAGCTGATAGCAGGGAACAAAACACAATCGTAACGATGACCATGGCACGCAACCGGCCGCCGACGCTACGACAATGGTGGAACGACCAAATGCATCCCGTCCCATATGACCCTGTGGGGCTTGGCCCTGCCTGTAGTCACGAGGACCGCGCCGCGGCGGGGAGCTGATGCAGAGGCTGAGGCAGAGGCTGAGGCAGAGGCAGATGTAGCCGGACAAGGTGGACAAAATGTTCTGAAGGGAGCGTTGCACAATATGGGCTGATAATGCTGGTAGTGACCGAATCGAGATCGCGAACTGGCAGGTCTGGGCAAGCAACCTGAGTTCTGTTGTTGGGAATTGACAGGACCGTGGAATACATGATCTCACTCACATCTCCAACCTGGCACGTCCGCGACAATCTGTACGATTTCACACCATCTGCTCGCGCCATTGACCTCTTGCGTCTCTTGAGTCTTTCACTTCCCTCCCTGCTGCGTCGCCAATGACTGCTTTCCCTGCGGAAACCGACCAGACGGACCATAACTATCCCTTTCACAACGCCATTCAGAGTGCTAAACCCGCACTTCCAGTCACCTTCACGTGTACCCAGACAATATCTCGACGAGTTCGAAAGTCCAATTGTGGAGATTCTCACGTAGGAGAAGTGGAGGCGAAAGCTGTCGTCTTAAGCGGCGGTGGTGTGGTTAGCTTTCTCTTGCATGAAGCTAATGTGCAGCTGGAGAGAATAACTCGACTACGAAAAGGAATCCAGTTAGGAGTCCAGCTACTGTCTAACGACTATCGCGACCACCACTGCCACTGCCACTCCAATCATGTCGAGGATATAGTCCACCACCCGCATCCTCAGAGTCAACCTTGATCCTCAATCTCCCCCGAAGAGAGATCTCTCAACCTACATACAACAGACTTTATTGCTCTCGCATCTAGGTAGAAGTGGTGGGAGACGAAAGTGTAGGTTTCTTGAGATAAAAATGCCAATCTCTTTCCAGGCAAAGACGGCGGTTCGTGTGGCACCGAATGCCTCTGTTAAGCACTTTTCGCAGAAGCAGAGTGTGTGAAATGAGCTGGCCTGCCGCTTCCCTTCCTTCGTTGGGAGCCGTGAAGAACTCCGACCAAAGTCGCCGCCACCCAGCATCGGAGTCGTACAGCAGTGAGAAAGCCGCGACAACAGGAAGGACATCAACCGATCGATTCTGACGATTGCGCATCACTCGGTCGAGCAGTAACGAACCCTCCTCGTAGTCGAAAGCCCATCGGAAGAAGATGTAACAGTTTCCCAACTCCTCTCGAAAGCACGCTTCAAACCCAAGGCAAGCTACCCGAAGCACACGCAGCAGCATCATCCTTGTGATCGACCCGAAAAAGTCCAAGCAAGGGCCAGCACGAGCACGCTTTAGGCTTTCGCCCAGCTCACTTGCTGCCGCGGGTTGATGTTGTCGCACGCAGGAGTGTCCTCGAAGCATGCCGCTAGAAATTGACTTTATAGTCCTCTAGAGGTAGTGTTTTCGGGAAGTTGTACAGCACTAGCAGTAACTAATGCAGGCAGTTACACCTCCTCTCCTTGCCTAGGAGCCACACGAATATCTAAAGAAAAGTAGATGCGGCGATGATTTGTGGACATCGATGGGAGCCTGGAACCAGCAGATGAGTGTCTTGCTCTCTTGAAAGAGAGACCGCAGGCCTTGAGCTCAATGATCGAGCATGTCAAATGGTAGACCCTCAAAGCGCTGTCTCTCCTATGGCTGCTGGTGCAATACAACAAAGACAGAGTCGGCCTTAGCATCCTGTTCTAGATCCGCATATCCAGATGTCCGTACCGGCTCGCGCTCGAACCGGCTATTAGGATCACTTGGGCTTTGGTCAAGTCCTCTAGCTCGATGTAGAGATGTCGAACTCGCCTGTTACCGGAGCAAGGCAGTGCTCCGTCTACTGCGTCTGTCTCAGAAGCCAGCTACCTCAGCTTACCTGCCTGTTCCTAAGTCAACATTTGCGCCGAATAGCAGAAGTCGCCTAAGTGGCATGCCTTCGGGCTGGGATCCTTACTCATACCACCTGGGCTCTCGACAAGCTGTACGTCCAAGGCAGCATCCGACTTAGTCAACTTATTTCCTTGGTGATCAGCTACGCCACCTCCGGTCCAGTCAAGCTCTATATAACAAGAAAGCACCCGCAGAGTCCGCGAGGATGAAGTGTTCTCATTACAGCCTTGGAAATTCGCCGAATCCGCCAAACCCACCTTGCCCCCGAGCGCGAATACGGTCAACGGCTCTGGTTCGTAGCTACGGACTCCGTCGCAACTACATCCCAAGAGACTTGCACCACAACAGCAGACCGACGAGGAGAAGTTCGCCGCACTGACTAGCGATGTTCGTCCTTGTATCAAACCTACGTCATTAGCAGCAGGAAAGAGCCGATCGTCCCAGTCAAGGCAGATTATGCAGCTGACAGCGCATGCACCGCTCGAGAGCGGGACTCGATTATCTGTCGGAATCCATCACGTACTTAGACATCCATCTTACAATCAAAGATGACATATTATCTGCCGACCTCATCACTCCATACGAAGCTCGTGACGGAACAACACTAGAACTCCCCACCCGCTCAACTTCGAATATGTGACCGCAACCCGCTGGAGTGTAGATCAATGGAGCTCTATGCTTTCCGTCTGTCGGTCTGGACGACCAGTGCCCTCTTATCTTGGAGCTTCTTACGAGCCTACCACGGGCACATGGCCAGCAGAGGATTGACATGGCCGGATTGCTAGCTGCTTACTAGACGACGGACTGCCATCGTTCGCAACGCGACAGGTCAGATCTCCAATAGACATATACGCATTAATGTCACCATTAATAAACATTGACATCGACTGCTACCTCAGGCCGCAACGGAATCAACGGGAGCAGCATTACGATGTGCACCCTCGATCTCCATCCAAGATTCTCGCCTAGCTAAATCCTTAGAGGCATAAGGTAAGTTGTATACTATCTAGTCTCCCGCATGCATTTCGAATATTGCCGGGCCACGCACCAAGCTAAGCCCCTAAGCAGCGAGTCTCGAAGCATCAACCGGAGTCTTTCTACCGAGTATTGGATCTTGAACATCTAAGTAGCGATTATCGAGTGCAACCAACCTCTAGGCCCTCACGACTACTTAGCAGCACGGATCTTCCGCAAACACGTCAGCAGGAAGTCTCTACACTCTAGCTACGTTCCTGTAACCCGAATGCGCGAGTGCAACGAGACTAACAGCAGACAACCCGGCAATTCAACCACTGCTACGCAACGGCATTCCATGATTGCCGATTAGCTAGAGCCGAGGCTGCACGAAAAGTAGAGCGAGGAACTACTTGTGCTCGAAGTGATATAGCTAGGATCGTCGGCGGCTGCGCCTACTGACAGGAGTCGAGTCAAGGTACACGATCTCGAAGCTAACGTCTTATACAGTCGCGCCAACGACTTCCCTGTCTACAGCGTGTGCATTCACAGTCACAAATCAGAAGACGATCTGCAACTCGGCAGACAGGGCGGAGCAAAGTGCGAAGAGCCGCAGACCTGTAGCGAAGTCAGAGTCCGGCTTCAAAACTTTATGTCTTCGCTTCACAGATGAAGCCCGTTGGCTGTCTTCATTGGTTCGGGAGCCGGCGCCCTACTCAACGCAGCAGCGAATAAATGTCGAGCTACTCTCGCTAATTAACCCTTTGGACGAGTCGAAGACAGATCAGATATCGTAACACGAGCAGTCCAGGCAACTGACACAGATGTAGACTAATGGAGGTGGCGAATGGTCCACCCAGCATACTAACCCGCTATTATTGCAAAGCTTACGACGCGCAACGTCCTTTTGCGTGAGCTTATCGTCGGTCGAGCAGGGGGCCCATTCCTTCCTTACACATTTGGACCAGTCGTCATCGTTAGTCAAAGCAAAGCCGCCAAACGAAACCGGTATCACGCACGGAATGCACACTCTACAGCAATGATCAACCTTAGCTAGAGAACCCGACAAGTGCCACCGCCTTGGCACCCGTACAGTAGCTCATTACGTCTCCATTGCCCTCCGAACCTCCCTGAAATTACAACCTCTTATCGAAGTAACGAGGCAGGGCGTTCGTGCCAGCGACGGGAATTAGCCTAATATCGAGCTTTCTGCCACCTATACCCGTGGTGAGGCTTCATCTGTATAGCAGGATCTCGCCTTGTGGCTCCAGCTCAGGATTGCGGAAGCTAGGGTCAATCATACGGTATAGTCCGGATGGGTGGCCACTCACCTCCTTCCTTTGCGCAACATACGGAGCTAGCAGCCCCACGTTGAGAGGCCCCTGCGCAAGGCACCATCAGTCCACGACAACGTCCTGATATTAATATTTCCAAATCCACTATGACTCCTGGCATCGCTGTTGTCGATCCGTATTTGTCGTGACAGACCCAAGCAGAACGGCACTAGCACCAAAAAGAATTGCAGAATGCAAGCTGAGGCCGTACGCGATCTCGTGACTTGCTGCGTACTTATCTTTCTTCTTTACAAACACACAGCTCGCCGACGTCTCAGCCCAGCAACGAATATCGAATGAGCCATGATTTGGGTTTGCACATCAACTCTAATAAGGATGGCACAAGCGGGTATAATGGCTGTAGGATCTTGACCGGGTCGACTCGCTCATTAAATAACACCTTTCCGGGAATTGTTGGGCGAAGATTCTAGCGATGGAAAGAAGCCACTCATCTCCAAAGCCTCCTGCGCGATTCAGTAGGTTGCTATGTACGGTCCTTTTGCCTAAGTATCTGCGACCAGCACATTACGATAGGCTATCAAAATGCTGGGGCTGAGGAAGGTGTTAACGGCAGTGGCAGTTTGATTGTCGGGAGTCTTAGCATGCTTACCAGATTCACATGTGCAGTTATAGTATACTAGTGCACGTCCAGGCGAGATCGTTATGTTGTTCCCTCGTCCTTAATCTAGCGCTGTGTCAATATGCATGCAAATGTGCTTCAAGCTGCGCTGCTTTGACTTTGCGGCACAAGCTGCGCGCTATGCTGCCAAGTCTCGTCCGTTGCCCTCGCGGCCGCCGCCATGTCGCTTGTACTCTTCCCTGTTGCTAGAGGACGATCGGATGTTCCCTCTCATGCTGACTAATGTATCCCTTCAGCGTAATGGCCTTCGTTTATTCCACTATGCGCACGTTGCTTGATTGTTCGCATCGTCTGATGCATTTGCTCGATTGTCCTGTCGCGCGTCTCAAGCAACACGAACAGCTCGTTAAGCACTACCTTTCTAGGCGCTGTCAGATCTAGGGAGACCGACCTCGGTAGTGCATGCGGGGAGATAAGATCTAGATTAATAGGATTGATAAGATTTGGAACAATCAAGATTGGCAGCGACACGACCACCTCGACTGTTGCTGCCCCATCAAGTATGAGCCGGCTCGTCACCGCCAATAGCGTTGGACTTGCACATACTGTCGATAGCATGCAAGCATTGGAAATTGATTGGACTTTGCAACTCTCTACCGTGACGGCAGCTTCGTGGCGGCATCAGTAGTGTGCCGCGTACTAACATCACTCTCGTCACTAGACGACAATCGGCCTCAACGGTAGCCTCCGACTATCATGACCACGACCAACATCGCAAGTCTTAATAGACCACGAAGTTCAGATCTATGCCTTTGTTAACCGAGTCCAGCGCCACTTCCTACTATGGACTGCCCCATCCGTCAACCTCCTCGAGCCATCAAGCCCAAAATTGTCACTCTGCGGATACGTGCACACGTTGCAAGCAGCTGGCGCCTCTACACTCTCCAGCACAGCACTGACACCACAATGCACTCAAAGTAGTAAGACTCGGAGTCTAACGCTTTAGGACTATGAAATGGGAGCGACATCTGCCACGACTCCAAATGCCGCTGCATCGGTTGTTCTATACAAGTTCTTGGTCAAAGACCGCCACCCTCTCGTCAACGACTGCCAGACTCTAAGACCTAGGGCAAGGCACAACTTGAGTGGGCGAATTCTCTACTTAACGATAAGTGTGAGGATCGGTAGCGGTGTAGCAAAGAGACCACGCTGGCGTATGCGTGGCTGGACTGGACCTGCACCTTCTGCCCACATGACCGACACCACATATACCTTAAAGACTTCTCACTTTGGATGAGCCCGCTGTTCCCCAAGGCTGCTTCGAGTCAGCTTCAATCCAACGCCTCTCCGAAGCTCAAACCAAGCGTGATGCCTAATACCAACAATACCACCGAAAGCACCAAGTCCTCCGCCTATTTGCTACGGAAGCTCTTAGCGCTTACATTCGATGCGCTTACCGAGGACATGGCAACCCTGAGCATCTATGCTGTTCCTGGCCTATTAGGAGTCTGGCTTGACTCTCATGCTACATTGTCTTTTACGCACTAGACGTCTTCGGCCATAGAAGTCAGGTGCGCGTTGGGCACGGTCGCATATCAAGCACGGACACTACATCTTATTCGATGTTGTTTAACGAGGTGTCTTACTATAACTACTGCACCGATT
>LIHB01000161.1:5836-40604 GCA_001297265.1 Mycosphaerella arachidis
TAGGTATATAGGCATCTAGGTATATAGGCATCTAGGTATATAGGCATCTAGGCATAGAGATATCTAGGCATCCAGGCATCTAGGCATCCAGGCATCTAGGCATCCAGGCATCTAGGCATCCAGGCATCTAGGCATCCAGGCATACAGGCATACAGGCATACAGGCATCCAGGCATACAGGCATACAGGCATACAGGCATACAGGCATACAGGCATACAGGCATACAGGCATACAGGCATACAGGCATACAGGCATACAGGCATACAGGCATCCAGGCATATGGGCAACAAAAGCAAATAGGCAAAACCCCGGATTCGTGAGAAACCATGTTAACCAGGCTGCGAGGCATTGGTTGCTAGCCGCAACATAGGGCGACTGATGAGACTCTCTAGCCAGAACGAAATCCTTGCTGCTTCTAGTCTTGGGCGTTTAGCGTGGTCCGGCGTGGTCTCCATGCATGCACCGCCGTGGCGGATAAGTGCAGGTCTAGCAGACTTATCACAAAGCCACGTGCACGCCTGGATCCATTACAAGTCGTCAAATCACGGCCGACTGCCTACAACACCGCATCCCGTGAGCGCAAGAGCAGTATCCGTTGCGGCTCGGCAGGACACGATCCATTGCACGTGGTTGGAAGAAGGCTGTAGGCTTCGTAGGCACTGACTGATAGCTCACGTCGGCACGAGTCGCTCCTCGCGCGCACCAACCCAGCTGGTGGCATATGCCGACCAAGCGACGAGATACGGCCCAGCACACATTATCATCCATGGTCGTCTGATCTTTGTTTCGGCGTCCAAACGACCAGGTCAGAGCTTGTTGATGTGTCTGGATTTACTAGTCATGCACTCTCAGCAGCTTTCCAGGTGGAAACATGCATTGCATTGAGCAGTCACAAAGCCTGGGCGTACTCACCTACGGTTTGCAAGGGAAGAGTCAAAGTTTGCTACCACTTCCTTTGTTCTGGAGTAAGTTGGCACCACTCTTTTAGCTTTCACGCCCGTTACTTTGCTTCGAGCACTCTTGCCATGGCGGACAAGGCTCAAGCCGAAGAAGTCTATTCGAGAGACGACAGGTACTTCCGGTCTCGGTATCCACCGCATGCACAGTATCCACCATTACTACCAGAAGTGGAAAGTCCACGGCTTAGTCCTCAGAAACCGGAAGGAGACGTACCATTCGCGCAATGGGTCACCCTGCCAGAACAGGCATACGTACCGTATGCTGAGCTTGACGACCGCCGCAGTGATCAGCAGAAGGATAGACTGCACAATCAACCAGATCATGGGCTTGGCTTCAGGCGAGCACGCCATGACTTAGGCAAAGATTTTAACATTGATGAGGTCCGCAAAGACCGCAGGATGTATAACAACAACACGACCAAAGCAAAATCATCTTCAAAAAGCACTAGCAATCATCGCCAGGAGCAAAGGCGGAATATTCATGGCATGACCGGCCTGTGCCGCGGTGACGACCTGGTCTTCCACCCTCGCCTGGCTGAGCGTGGTCGTCCTCGTGAAGTTGGCCGGTATCGTGGTCACTCGCTCGCATCTTCCAACAGCCCTCCGAGAGGCTTACGATCAAGGAAGCGCGGCCGAAGCCGGAGAGCACGATCACGTAATGATCGGATTGGGCGGCCCAGAAGAAAGTCTGGCTATCTGCAGAATGTCAAAGACCGCGTCCAGGAGAAGGGCGGCGTCGAAGGGATTATCACGCCATTACGACTTAGTATGCATCTTGATGCTTTCGACATCATTGGTGGATCTCTGTGCCTGTGGATGGCCCACAAGATTTTCGCCAAGGGATTGCAAACAACACCACCTCGGGAGGTGATGGTCATAGACAACACTCGACACACGAGAGGAGACCACCGAAGGCGCTCGCCACATTCACAACATGGTTGGAGAAGAGACGAAGCAGAGCATCTCCGATCGTATGAGGATGATACTGACTCTGAAGACGAAGAGCGTCAACGAAGAGCGGCACCATATGTACGGGAACAAGCACGGCTGGATTTGGATCTTGATCGGCGCCTGGGAGGCGCAGAGAGAAGGCGTGATTGGCAAGTTTGACACCAACGACGAAAACAGTGTAACAGATGACCTTCGACCAAAGTAATGATCTTTCCCAACGCCATGATCCCATGCCTAGGCTGGAAGATACTGAAACAGCACAAAGAAATACTCCAAAACGCTTCAAGAGTTCCCACTACTGTTTCCAACATCCTTCACCGCCACAATCAACCTCTCCACATCCCCAGATGCAATTGCCTCAAACTCCCACCGCTCTCTCAATCTCTCAAAGTCTCCATCCTTGCTCACTTGTCCAGGCCAAATTTCCGCCCTCGCGGCACACTCTCCACAACTCCACTCGCCGTCGTGTCCACCCGCATCCATCACGGCCCTGATCTCCGAAGTCTCAAGATTCATCAGCAGTCGCCTGAGACATTCATCCTTTCCACTCCTCGGCTTAGCATCACAAGTCCTCCAGTGCTCAATCATGATCCGCTTCAAGAAGCGATAAGCTGCGGGAGACTTGCGGCGTAGCCATCGCTCTAGGTGTGTTTCCTGATTGTTCTCGGCCAGGACGAAAATGTTTCGGCCGTAGTAGTGGTTCGAGACTTCGCTGCGGATGAGGTGGCAGATGCTGGTCCAAAACGAGATGTTGGCGAAGTCCGGTGCATCTTCCGTGGAGTAGGAGGTCACGAGAGCAACTTCGTCTTTCGAATTGATGTGGTAAAACCAGGTGGGGTCGAATTCTAGCATTTCACCGGTGGGACTTAGGTGGGAGTAGATGCAAGAACGGAGTTCTGGGGGAAGTGTTAGGAGGAGACTAGGCTTGTCGATAGATTCCTGATCTGAGGCGCCTTCTTTCTCATGGATGTGTTGTATGCTGGATCGCTGGTCAGTGGAGTGCTTTCTTGAGTGATGTTCAAGAAGTGGTACACCTCATGTAAGCGAGCGCCTGTTCAATCTGTGGATGTAGCATTATGCTTCTCGCGTTTGTGCCGATGTGACCTGTCGTCGTGAAAAGTTGAGATGTGCGAATGTTAATTGTAACGTCAGGTCTGGAGCAGTGTAGATCTCAGCTGGCTTACTTACCTTACCGGTGAGAAACGTTGTGGCGCCGTTGGTCATGGGGTAAGCGAACTGTTGAGCAAGGAAAGTGACCAACACATGGCAGGAAAGAGCACATGACACGCATAGCTTCACCCTCACGACATACTTGTTAAAGGGTCACGCTCGCTGCTACGTGCTCCGAGCCGCGGAAGACGGTTCAGATACAGCAACGCCAATCCGGCCCACTTTCAACGTGAGGGCAGCCACCATTCCAAAACACTCTCCTGTAGCCATCAGGACAATCTGCACCAGGCTCAGCGCAAATAGCTGACTGGTTGCCATTTGCCTGTTCGAAGCAGCCTGTTGAGTCGCCAAATGCAGTTGCAAGGACTGTTTCGATAGAGGTGGGAGTATTCGTGGCGGTCGAAGTCTGGGAGGCCACGGCGGAGCTATCATGATTAGCCAAGATGAGGTAAAAGCCAAGAATTTATCTTACTCTGCGGCGGCATTATCGAAATTGTTGTTGTTGTTCGTGTTGTTACTAGTGAGTCCCACGCCTAGACCTACTGACAGGCCAACGACGAGGACAATCACGATCAGAAGGATCCATAACCACCTCTTCCGTCGCCTTGATGTAGCAGGTCCGACCACCTCTTTGCCGTCTTCACCTTCATTCTTCTCAAAAACGATTTTGGTGTCATCATCCTTGATCTGAAGCCCCTCTGAGTCGTGGTGATGCAGTACTGGCTGATCAGAAGGTGTCACTTCTGGTGCATTTTCCTCTCGTGGACCAATGTAGACGACCTTGTCGCTATCATGTCGATCCATATTCTCTTGATACTTAAGAGACTGCTCTTTGAACGCCGTCATGCAAAGACGAGGCATTTTGAACTCCACGAAATGTGGTCGCACCGAGCTGAACTGCTGTAGCACAAATTCAAATTCGGTCGTGTCGTGAAGCCATACGAACCAGGTTTCTGATGTTCATCAAGCGCAGCCACAGCCATGGTAGGTGAATCCAATATACGCCTTACCTTGACCGGTCCTGAGGTTTCGAGCATGCTTTTTCGTGGTCAGTGCTTTATCGACACTGGGCTACTCGTAACTCATGCACCAATGCTTGCTGAACCGCAACAGCCGGGTTTCTGACATAGAACCTGTCAATACCACGTATTCAAAAACTATTTGTAGACTGGCTGTATCTTGAAAGCAGAGTGGTGATCTGGCATTGTATATCTTGATGAAGGATTGAACGAAGGCCGCACTCTCAGGAACTCAGAGTCCACGTCGTCTAGAGTGGCGGCCATGAACACCAGCGGACGATAGTGGCTCATGTTGCGCAGTACTCATGGAGTAATGGACTGGGTCAGCCGCAAATGCACGGGTATTCAATCTTGCCATGGACTTACTGCAGTCAGGCTTGACTCCCGATTAACAGCATCTGAGCGACTCAGTATCTCATGCGCCAAGCCATAGCTTGCGCTACGCCGCATGAAGTACTTCTCATACCCTACTCAAGCAAGAACTCGCTATATTCCAACGGCACCTCTTCTTCGATACCGAACAATTGAGTCAGTCATACGATGCTCAACCGGCTGCAGTCAGGTCTCCAGATACCACTTAGGGCTTTCAGTTTCACGCACGATTTGCCCGGGCCCATAGAAGGCTCTCTTTGGTCGGTCCTGGCGATGAGAAGCGATGCGTTTGAGGCAGGACGGCTTCGCAGCACATTTGCTTCGATCAAAACCTTTCCACTCAGAGATTGTGTTTCGTCCACTAGATAGAAGCCTTATGTCTGATTGTGCTAAAGACCGGCCCATGCATCACAAAAGATCACCTCCCGAGCATATTCTCGGCAATACCAGTAGTGCCACGGACGTTCCTGCAGAGCCCCACTTCATCGAAGGGGTGATCGGCTCGATCTGCCTCTGTCGATGGTAACATAAGCCCAGGCCGGGAGTTCAGCGCCTGCAGTATCGACCAGAATACACACGACGGCTCTACTGAGATACGATGGGGAAGTTGCTGTAATCACTGGCGCTGGAGCCGGCCTTGGCCGAGCATATGCCAGATTCTTTTCCGCACGAGGTGCTCAAATGGTTGTAAATGATCCTGGTAGAACATTCAATGCTCGTTGCATCAATGGGAGTTCCAAAGTCGAGATCAGGTCGTTGAAGAGCTGATCAAAGCTGGTGGAGAAGCCGTGGCCCACTATAGCGCTGTACAGCAAGGCGACAAGATCGTCGAAACTGCGACCAAAAACTATGATATGGTTGAAATCTCAATCAGCAACGCAGACATGTTGCGCGATGTCACCCTCAGGAACATGAGCGATGGAGATTGGGATGCTACTGGAGTAAGTCCCAAAGCATGACAGGCTTCCCAACTGGAGATACTCGGCACAAGACCTAGGACGCCCATCTTCACGGCGCCTATAAGACGACCAGAGCAGCATGGCCTTACGTCATAAAATAAGTTATGGACCAGTCGCTCACACCACGCCAGCATTTGGCCTTTTCAGCAACTTTGGTCAATCGAATTACGCAGCGGCCAAGTTTGGACTTTTCGGCTTGACAGAACACTGGCCACCGGGGGCGCAAAATACGACGTTACAAGCAACGTCCTGGCTTCTGCGGCTACAGGCAGACTTACGCCAACTGCTTGGCTCAAAGAAATGATAAATCTGATGGGACCAGAATGGGTTGTGCCCCTCCATGGCTACCTTGCTCACAGTCAGTGCAGAGAGTCTGGGAGCATCTTTAAGGGCGGCTCTGGCCACTTTTCCAAGACTCGCTGGGCACCTTCGAAGGAACTAGTACTGGAACCCGATAAGAACCTTCGCCCCGAGATTGTCCTCGCAGGCTGGAACCAGATTACTGACTTCACGCTCAACGAGCATCCACAAGAATCTGCTGACCTCAATGCCATGTTGATCGCGGCAGAGGGTCATCCTTCCAATAGTCCAACTGTCCACTGATCTCGAAATCAAAGGGCGCGTGGCGCTTGTAACAGGTGGTATAGTTGGCCTTGGAAGGGCTTGTGCCTTCCAGCTCGCGAAGCTCAGCGCAAATGTCATGGTCAACGACGTGCAGAGTGCACATGCGATAGCCAATGAGATCAAAGCCCAAGGCTTCGAAGTCAAGTCTTGCGACATCTCTGTAGAACGAGGCGATGCTGTCGTCCAAGCAGTCGTTGGAGCCTTTGGACGCATTGGCTTGGTGAGTTGAGCACAGCAGCTTGTAAGAAGGCAACTGCGAACGTACATCCAAGGTATCAACAATGCGCGAATTTTCCGTGACAAGGCGTTTGCCAACATGACAGACGTAAGTGCAGTGGCATCTGGTCATCGACTGCCACCTACGTAGCACTTACAAGATTAGCCGAGCAGCATTTCCGCACCTGGTCAAGCAGAAACATGGACGGATTGTGAACATTGCACCTCCACATCTGGCATGTGTGGCAAATTCGGCGAAGCGAATGTGACTAGCATAGAACAAGACGCATCGTAACATGCACTAACGCCCTCGTCTTACAGCACTTCGCTGCAAAGGCCGCCGTCCTCGGCTTCACCAAGTCGACGGCTCGCAAGGGTGCTGTATCTGTCAACGTTGTAGATCCTTCAGCGGGCACCAACATGACTCGTACCATATGGCCAGAAGCTGCCGTCTAATCTCTGAAAACCGACTACGTGGCACCATTGGTGTCAGTTCTGCTCAGCGAAAAGCCTCCGGCAAACGGCACTATCTTCCCAGCTGGCAGTGGCCGGTGGGCATCGACCAGGTTGCACTAATCACGAGGCGTCTACTCCGACTTCAAGGAGGGCATCGATGCGCTAACGGTTTAGATGGTTGCCGAACCGCTCACTAAGATCATCGTGTCGACCAAAATGCGGATTGTACGGCATCACCGGCATACGTCGGCAAGTACACCACTGGCAACGCCATGAGCAGTGGCATGATCAAAGGCATATCCTCAGAAGATCGCATCAATCGGGAATGGATCTCATCACAGCAGAAGGCTATGAGATTCAAGTCCACGCCAACCTCCTACTCCAACGACGAGCGGGATATCGTCTTGTACAATCTCGGCGTGGGCGTGAAGCGGCTTGATCTCAACCTCGTCTCCGAAGGCGCTGATCAGACTTTGCTGTCCTTCCCACCTTCGGTGCGGTCCCCACATACTTATCAACAATACCCTGGACGTTCAAACATATCGTGCCAGGCTTCGATATGCGGCAGCTTTTCATAATGGCGAACAATACCTCGAGATTCTGCAGGGGCCGATCCCAGTGGAAGGACCGTTCAAAACGACCGCCAAGTTGATCGAGGTGGCTGACAAAGGTAATGCTGGCCTCCTTCGTCGCTGTAATGAGACTACAGATACCAGCGGCAAACCACTCTTGTACAATGAAAGTGTCTCTTTCGAGGAGCTGCAACGGCCGAGAACAACCCCCCGCCAAGGAAAGCCGACCATACTGTCGAGGAAAAGATATCCGAAGACCCTACGGCGATCTTCCGTCTAATGAATGACCGTGATGCACTCCGCATTGACCCAGAGGTCAGCAAAGTCGGCGGTCTCGAGATCCCTATTCTTCATGGTCTTGCAACCTTCTGAATCACAAGAAAGCAGATCTTCCGAAGCTACGGGCCTGTGAAGAATTTGAAAGTGCGTTTCGCAGGCGTGGTACTTGCAGGTCGAACCATTGTCACGAAGATGTGGCAGGAAGGAGCCAATATCATCTATCGGGCTCAGGTGAAGGAGACCGGAAAATTTGCATGTCGAACGCAGCGGCTGGCCTCAGATATGAGAAGGCGAAGTCGCGATGTGCGCGATAACACGGCTCAAGGTCGACGTCACCCGCTTGGACGTGAATGTATGCCGATGAGCGCTTCGCGACTTACTGGAGCAGAAACCCTTGCTATGCGGAAGCGCTGCTTCGTGGTGAGGATTGTCGCGACCCAGGCGAAGGGAGCGCCCTATGCTCTGCGTAGATGACTGCATATTCACTTCTCTGAGCTGACTTCATCTTTCGCTGTCGTTGCGAAGATGGTTGTTCATGTCGTTCCATATTATTCTTCTCATGATGAAATTCCATCTTTTGGGGACACTGGAATGCGCTCTCTCCGCGTGCGAAGTCGCTGGATTTCTGCTTGAGTGACAGTGATCTTTCAGTCGTCTTGGCAAGCATGTGATTCTCTGGTTATCACCGAGTTGTCTCCTCTACACTCTTGTGTTCCAGCACTCTTGTACCATGTAACGGCTAAGAGGCCCTCGCCATAAGTCAAGCCACGTACACCGTCTCGGCGGCAATGCCTCTGGGCGTCGACCCTTCTCGAAAAGGCTCAGCGGTTCTGCTCAGACATCACAATGGGCCAGAGATCGCGCCAAGCTGGCCAACATATCCATCAAGGGAGGATCATCAAACATGTATGTACGCTCGGCAGGAGACAGTAGATTCAGATGTCATGTATGTCAGCGATGGGGGAAACGGGGAAATCGCTCAGAGATAGTAGTAAGGGATTCAGATGTGTGAAGGGAGAGAAGAAGTAGGTAATCGAACGGAGGGAGGAAAATGCAAAATCATGATCAAGGCCGTAGGCCTCTCAGCAGGCCATTCTGCTCTCTGATAGTATGAAACACAACACATCCGTTCACACCGCAGAGTCCAAGAAAAAAGTGACAGCCGCCGGGTCCTGCCTTTCCCAGGCGTCGAAGATTCGTTAATGAACCGCATGGCAAACCTTTTGTATGCCTCGCTCAGAACGCCTTTCTCATGGTGAATCAATGCAGTACGCCATCAAAATGCCTGGATCACAAGCCTCGTATGCTCGTGTAGTGCCAGCAACGCCTCGGTATGCTCAAGTCCAACAGGATAACCGCAGTTCAGGCTCAATCGTCATCGTCGCTATCGTCGACGTTCTCCTCGAGCTTCTCAATCTCTTCTTTGATGAATGGTGCGGCCTGGGTCATGGTCAGTATGTATGTCACCGTTGTTGATCGCTTCGAGACTTACCTTCACGTCCAAATTGAGCGCCTCGGTAAAAGACTTCAACGCATGTGCCCTATGGCCCATTGCCTTGTAGCACTTTCCAAGCAGGAAATGCACATTTGCCTCATCGCTCGCCACCTCGCTCAGATGAATCAATTCCTCTAATGCAGATTCGTAGTCACGGAGATGCATCAGCACTCTGGCTTTCTTGAACTTTGCCAGTGCACTGTCCGGTGCCAGATCCAAGGCCTTCTCGTAAGCCAGCAACGCAGCTTCTTTGTTGCGGAGACGTTCCAGCACCACGCCGATGCAGACGTGTAGTGTACTATTCGAGGAGTTGATGACTGCTGCCTGCTTGTAGTGCTGTTCAGCTTTCTCGAGCATACCCATTTTCTCGTAGCACTTTCCGAGACCGTACCAGCCACCGTATCCTTTCGGCTCCTGTTTGATAGCAGTTCGAAAAGACTCTTGAGCGGCGCTATAGTCTTCGTTCGCCATGTACTCGTGACCCATCAGCGTGTGGGCGTATGTGAAGTGCTCGTTCAGTTGTATCGCGCGCTTGAATGAAGAGATGGCCATGTCATGCTCGCGAGCAAGAGAGTAGGAGTTGCCGAGCGCAACCCACGTCTGCGGCGCATCGAAATGCGTGTCGTGAAGTGCGCGTGCCAAATATGCCAGAGGTATTTCCTTTTTCTGGTGCCAAAGCACTGTCGAATATATCTCCATATCGTCGATCCGGGAAGGCTGCAGCTTCAGAAGGCGACCATAACAGGCCTCGGCTTCTGGATAATGCGCAGCTTCGTAGTAAGCTTTACCTAGCTGTGCCAATACCCAAGGCGTTTCCCTCTGTGACGGGGGAAGTGAGATGAACGTGTCGATGGCCTCCTGTGTCTTGAACTTCGGGAAGATCGCATACGAGCCGACCGCAAGCTGCCTGAGATGACCAAGCAAGCCACTGATGGCATCTTGCTGCGCTCGTTGATCCTCGGTGGAGACGGTTGGCTGCGCCTGTATGTGCTTCTGCGCCAGCGCAATTGCGGATGTGACACCTGGTGCATCAGTCCTCTCAGCGGCACGACTTGTGGCGCGCTTCTCCTTCTCCTTTTCGTCAGCGGGAGGCAGGACTTTTCTATTGCCACTAACCACCCGACCTGCTCCCCTTTCACTTGCGCCAGTTCGCCCTTTCGTGCCAGTCGCTGTCTTCGCAGTCCGAGTCAGCCTATCAGCTCGGCTTGCTGTCGACGCTGCCACCTCAGCGCTCGATCGTGTTGTCCTCGTGGTAGTTGTTTGTGTGCCCAATCGACCGCTTCTGCGTGGCTGACTTGAGTCGCCCGCAGGTTGCGATGCAGCCCCAGATATCGTTCGCTTTTGACCGCCTGCTATCGGCTTCCGTTGTGTCTGCTGCACATCATCCAGTGCCTCAGAGTTTCCTCTTAGAACGGGCGGCCGAGGTCGATCGGACGTCTCGAACTGCTGTCCTGGCTGCGGCCTCCTAGACGGCGCGGCATGCGGCTCGTGGAAGGTGTCGTCCTGATTCTCGGCCATTGTCACATCGTCATCCAGACTGACTCCGCCTCCTACAGGTGTGTCAAGCTCAGACATGATCGGTCTGAAAGTGGCATTGAGAGCAGATCTGCCCTTTATCCTCTCCCAAGGCTCTTGCACGTCCAGTCCTGAGTCAATCCTCGTGGTGGTAAAAGGATCCTCCGTAGGCTGAAGTGCAGTCCGCGACCTGAAGTTCGGCTGTGGCACCAGTGGTTGCCGTGTATCTTCGTCAACGTAGATGTCCGGCTCTCCTCGTTTCTGATCTGCCATGTCAGGCATGAGCATGGTGGGCTTGAACATGTTTGGCACCTTCAAATCAGCCCGTATCTTGCAGAGTCCCTCAAACGCATCCCAGGTGAAGGGGTTGCTCTTGTGCGCCTCTATCCAGCAGTCTCCCGCCTGACGAGCATCTCCCCGCGCATCGTGCAGCTTCCCCAGCAATGTCCAAACAGCGGGCGCATCTGGTATATGCCGCCGCGATGTGTCGGAATGTGCCTTCCACTCGCTCTTGCCCCGCCATGCACTCTCGCACTTCTTGAGCGCGTCTATGCCCTCCTTGTGGTGGCCCAGCTGCAGACACGAGTGCGCAAGCACGTATGCACACCCCAAGTGTGCTCCATTGGAGCCATATTTGTGGCTGAAATCGTGCGCTGCCTTGTAGCGTTGTGCTCGTAGGTATGTGAGGGCGAGAAGATGGTGATTGTCGCGGTTCCGAGGCTCGAGAGCGACGAGGCGACCCGCGAGAAAGTTGGCATTGTCGGCGAGGTCGTTGTCAAGGCTGTAGTAGACCTGCTGTCGAAGATGACCGGCAGCCAGGCCAGGTGACATGTTGGCTGATGGTGATTATGATTATGCAGGAGTCGTGAACGGTGTACCGGCCGTGTACCAAGTGAAAGTGCTGTCCATGCGTGATCGCATTGAGATTCATGCGGTCCAAGGCAATCAAAACTCGATGCGGCGCTTCCTTGCAGTGATGTGGCGGGGCAATCGTGATGATGGTCATGAGAGGTAGTCCATGTTCGTAGGGAGCTTTCGCAGCCTCATACGACTGGAGGTGTATAGACGTCGGGTGGGAGTCGTTCACTTCATGATCGCGTGGCGTGTTATCGTGGCTTGCCGCATGTTTTGCTCGCTTGTTTGGGTAGCGACCGCCGAGACAGACGTTGATCGAGCACAGGCGATCGCTGTGTCTTGGCGATCGCTTACCTCAGCCATAACTTGCGGCTATGGCAGGGTAGCATTGGACCATCGTTGTCCGCTTCGTCGCACTCGAGACACAAGAGACACCATGGCGAAGGTACGTACACTCTCCGACATGTGAATGCCCCCACACCTCTAACGCTAGATCACAGAAAGCCCTCAAAACCCTCGCCCAGCAAAACGCAGCAACCCTGAAAAGGACTCACTGTATCGCGCTCGGCATCAACCTCCTCTACCTCTTGTTGTCCGTCATACTCTTCCGGCGACGCTCCTTGCCCCGCTACATCCTCCTCAACTCTCCCGCCCTGATCATTGAATTCTGGTTCGAGCGCATCGGACGCCCAGCCTTCCACGAAGATGGCTCAGTCAAGCGAGCAGGCGAGGACTTGGAGGCGAAGGGACTGACAGAATGGATGTGGGATGTGCTCTACTGGACCTGGGGAAACGTGGTGGTTGTGGCACTGGCAGGAGACTGGGCTTGGTGGCTGATGCTGGTTCCGGTTGCGTATAGCGGATATCTTGCTTTCTCCGCGTATACGGGGATGAGGAAGGGAATGGGAGGGATGACGGGGCAGGAGCATGCGAGTACTGGAGGAACTACGTCTGGTGGGCAGAGTAAAAGGCAGGCGAAGATGGAGAAGAGGGGTGGGCAGAGGGTGCAGTACAGATAACAGCACTTCCTGGATGCTTACTTAATTGTGTGAGCATAGTAAACATTGTCTTGCCAGAGAAGCCAATCTGAAACGCTGATTGCTATACATGCTACCCAAGTGTGGGAGATGTACTGACAGATATCAGGCATGCAGGCGCCGGTTTCGCCAGCGGTGGAGCTTTGCAATATGTGTTGCACGCGTGATACGCCTCGCTCGACACCTAGAATGTCTCCCGAAACTGCCGTCTGCTCGTCGAGGATAATCCACAGACTTTTGACGGACAGAAACTGGCCACGATCGCTCGAATCATGCCCCTGGGGTCCGATGATAAATACAAGTCCGTCCCTATGTTCGGTCCAATGCACCGTCAAGACTTTAACCCATTCCTCCGCATATCGGGATCAACCAGATAGAACACGCCAACAGCCTCATACCACCCCGATCGAGCCCAGTAAGAAACTTCCGTGAATCTGAACAACTTGATCAGACCGAACAGAGACGATACAGCTAAACACGGCCTGGTCGCTGCAATGGGCTCTGGTTTCCGTCGATAATCATCGTTTGCAAGCAAATCAAGTATACGGCCAGACACTCGACTCGGTATGCTGGAGTCCAGTTCAAGTTCCACTAGATGCCTCAGCCGTGCAATGCCATTCCGATGACTTTTAGGCGCATCTGCCGGCGTTCAGAGGCGGTTGGACTAGACTGGTCGGTGTTCTGGAAGGGAAAGTCAGTGGAGACATTTCTGGATCCTCAGGCTTCGATGTGACGTACTGGGTTGAGCGGATCCTAGTCTGCTATGGTCGCTTCTTCATTGTGTGAACACTGCTCAACATCCTGATGGTTCTCCATCACGTCAACTTTGACGAATCACGCGGGGAGAACAGGTTTGAAGTGTGAGAGTACTTACTCGAAGGTCACGTCGTTCTGATCTGAAACAACTGTGCCGCAAGACTGCACCGTCACTGCAGAATTATACATTCAAGCCGGGCGCTCAACGCCATGTACCTGGAGCTCCGACCAAAATAAACAAGCACGCACACACCGAGGGCCGGTGACAAAGCTTCTTACTGCTCAGGAGATTGAATGACGTCTCGAACAAAATCCAACATCCATCACAACGAGCAATATCCATCCCTACCCTTAGCACAGCGCGGCCCCTTTGCCATGATCACCAACTACCCTGCATGCTCACTGCTCATTTCCCCTGCCAACACATTCAAACCAAACCCTCTACCTTAGTCCTCACAGACCCCACTCTCACTCTCCAGCAACCAACCTCATCACCAGTTCTCAAACCCCCCATCCTACACGTGAGCGCGTCGTACAGAGCCTGCCTTCGGAAGTGCGAGAACGCATGACCAAGCTTGGAGAGACTTTTGGTAGAGTGTTTCGCTCTCGATGTTACATTTTACTATACATGCTTCATTAGCAGATTAGCCATCCGGGCCACATTTTTCCTCTGCCGAAAAGCTGATTCGTGGTGCAGGTTCTTTGGCAAGTGCCCAGCGATGCTGGGTTGGCGAACCAAGCGATGTCGTCAAGCCATTAGAAGCTGGAGGAGAGGAGACTTCGCAGACTATTGCCCAAGCATTGCACTTATTCCTTGCTCATCGATTCCAGCGACTCCAGCGCCAAAGACGTCATCGTCGACGTCCTTGTTTGGATGGCTCAACTTTCGCCGCTTGAGGCGAGGATCACCCGATGCAGCAACACCTGCAGACGAAGAAGTTTCACCAGTAGCTTGTTGAAGCGGTGCCATAATACTCTTCAGGAACGCGTCTGCCTGGGCACTCTGGTCGTCGGCGTCGTTCTTGGGCAGAGCTGGTGGCAGTACGGTAGATGGTGGCGGCTCGTTGAAATTGGTCGGTTGCTCTTCAATCGGATCAGCACCGGTCGGGTTCGTGAACTCGTGGTCAATTGTGCTTTCCTCTGCGGTGCTGCCGACGATTGTTGTTTCTGGCTCGGCCTGTGGTGGCGGAGTGAAAGTCTCAACCTCTGGTGGTGGAGGCGTGAAGCTCTCTGTCCCTGGTCGTTGAGGTTCAGCACCATTTGATATGCCATCCGTGCCGTGTACGGGAGTCTCGCTGGCACCTCGCATGATGGCATCTTCGACCAGCCTGATGGTGGCTTCCTGCTCGTCGATCTTGGCCGCGAGATCTGCAGCTTTCAATTCTTCCTCGAGCACTTTCGCACGATTGGCCTCCAGTAGCTTCTCTAAGCCTGCAATCAAATCCTTTCGTGCACTTAGGCTCGTCTCGATGGCCTGCTGTGCAGCCATCAACTCTTTGACCAGACCTCGAAGTTTCGCAGCGCGTACAGGAGCTGACGGCACAGGGGCGTCTGGGTCTGTCATCTTCTCATACTCGGCGTCTGCTTTGTTCACGACACCACGCAGCGCTACCTCTGCTTTGCTCACCGCTGTCTGGCTTTTGTTGATGCCTTGCAGCTCCGTCGCGATGCCTCCACCACCGCCACCAAACAGACTGCCGCCGAGTCTTGCTCCTCCACCCAGACTCTTCCCCCCCTTGGCATGATCAATCTCGGTCAATCGCTTCTCGATCTGCTCCTGAATGCGTGGGTCGAAGATGCGTCGCTCCTTCCACACTTCCACCACTCTTCGCAGCTTCCCTTGTACTTCTTGAGATGCGCCCTTGTACGCCAGCGCGATGCCCTCGCCGATGAGTGGCTCGAATGCGACGAGGAAGTCGGTTTTGGAGCGGGCGCGCGACTGCTGCACCACTTCGTTGGCCAAGTACAGCAGGACCAGCCGTTTCGATGCGCTCGTGCTCTCCTGGAGCCTTTGCAGCCATAGCTGAGCGGTCCGGTCTGCGTGACGACGATGAAACATGATCCATTGCGCGTTGGTCACGATGCTGTCCTGCGTCTCGTTCAGGGCCGCGAGCTTGGCGCGAACCGCGTCGTCGGAATAGCTCATGATGTTGTAGGATTGTTGGTACAGGTTGCGCACGAGATCGCTGTATGCTGCCGAGAGCCACGATGCAGCTGAACCCTCACTTGCGCATTGGAATGGGCGCTTGTGGCGGTGGTGGGAGGAGGATGTCGGTGTTGCACGGGCGGAAGTTGCGCTGGCGGCTTGAAGTTGCCGCTTGACGTGTTGCGGCGGATGCATTGACGATCGGATCAGCTTGTCCTTGGGAACAACTTGTTGGCGACGTTACCGCATACACAACCACCACCCGCCAGTCACCACGACCACTATATATATATATACGACTTTGTCATCGTTCCGTCTTTGGCACTGTCCGCCACGCACACACACCAAATCCTTGAAACTGTGCGACAGACCAGCGTCTAGAACCGCGACAAGCGAAAGGAGACCACCACCGACAACACGCACCCACTGAACCACACCACCATGGCCGACCGCTTTCCTTCGTTGGATGAGTTTGATGCAGGTAAGCATGAAAATCCATCGATGCACAGACAGCCACATGCTTACAGGAAACAGGCCAAATCGAAGCACAAGGCTCATCGTCTCTCCACAACAACCTCGACTCGGAGGATCCCTCAGACTTCTTGGCTCGTGAGCGCGCAGCACTTGGAGAAGACGCAGAGCAGTTCACGACCGACGCCGACCGGACCGCTCAAGTGGCAGATGTTGGCGACGATGATCTACTCGGTGGAAGCTCTGCGCCCATGAACGTAGGCACAACCAACGGCGACTCAGCGAACGACATTATGGGCGACTTCGAGAGCTCCTTCCCAGCAGTCGACACCCAGAACGAGGCGGTCGCACCTGGCGGCACCATCACAGGCTCGAACCTGCCATACCGCGAACCACACTCTTCCGAGTACCAGGAATATGAGGACGAGCCAGAGGTGCTGAGGGAATGGAGAGAGAGGCGAGATCTGCAGATCCAGCACCGTGATGAGGTGTCAGCAAGCAAGAAGGCGGAGACAGTCAAGGCGGCGCAAGAGGCAATCGACGAATTCTACGAGAACTACAACAACAAGAAGGACAAGAACATCGCCCAGACACGGAAAGAGGCTGAAGAGTTCTTGAAGAGCCGAGAAGATACCACCGCCGGCGGCACCAGCTGGGAGCGCATCGCCAAGCTGGTCGACTTGACTGGCAAGGGACAAGCTGGTGGTGCAGCTGGCAGCGGGAAGGCCAAGATGAGGGAGCTGCTTCTCAGCTTGCGAAAGGATGAGAATGCACCCGGCGCCACTGGAGTGTAGGCTTGTCCACACACTCTGCCACATCAAGTGTGGAAAAGTTGGCATGAACAGGATGTTTACGGCATGGTTGTTGAGCTCAAGCTCCGGGGGAGTTCTGAGGCGTTGTACAGGCTTCGAACGTGGACCCGAGGAGTGCTATGAGCGCAGGTAGCAGGCAACATAGCGCAATCAGAACCCATGCCCTACATAATGTACTACCCTATTGCGCCTCAACACGTTCGTTGCTGCAGTATTTGTTCTATCGGTCACCGTCGCCTCGACACGTGATGCGGCATTCCAGATGCCGAGCGACTTCCTAGCGCTTCGGTATGTCGGGTCATGCAGGTAGAACCAAGTGCTGCGGGTCAGGTACAGAACCATGCCATACTCTCTTGCATGCAGCAGCACTTTCTTGATGTCACGCATTTCTGGATGAGAACCAGTAGACAGTCCACTTCTCCATTGGAATATAAACAACCGGCCACTCTCCTGCCGCTGCAAGCACCAGCAGTCAACGCTGCTATCACCTGCTTCACTGCGTCATCGACCAAACAATGTCTACTCGCGTAGTCCGACAACGATAGTAGGACCTTCCACAGATCGCCGAGCACTGGTGACAGTCCCGCGAAGTCATTATGGCCATGCGCGGCCCTAAGCTATTCGCGCACAAGGCGTGGGACAGCCTCGGGAATGGAGCTCTCTTCACGCATAGAATACGACAGACCGCTGCGCAACGGCTGAGCACACGATCGAGCATCGCATCCATATCATTACCACAATCGCAATCAATCGCGAGTCAATTACGATGGCTCTCAACAGCACGTAAAACACCACCTTCACGACCGACCACTGCTCTCGTGAAGCAGACTATATCTGGTAGCACTGCCCAAAGACGAGTACTGCAGACCTCACAATCGCAGAAAGAAGCGCAATTGGCAAAGAGCACGGGCAGCAGGGAGGAGTCATACAAGGAGCAAATCAAGAAGTCCTCGGACCCAGCAGAAGAGGACGAGGAGGATGAGTTTCAGACGTTCAGGAAGTCGGACAAGGCCGCTGCGGCATCGCAGGTCAACTTGAGCGCGAAGCTGTCAAGTCACGGACGAGAAGGCGAAGGCAAGGCGGGCGGTGGCTTCAAAGAAGTGGTGCGACTGTTGAAGATCGCTCGGCCAGAGCTTCCATCTCTCAGCTGGGCATTCCTCTTCCTCCTGATCAGCAGTGGTGTCACCATGTCTCTGCCATTCAGCATTGGCAAGATCATAGACGGTGCCACGGAGAGCTCGGGGACCATGTTTGGCATGAAGCAGGAATACTTTTACATTGGCTTCGCAACACTTCTGGCTACTGGCGCGTGTGCGAACTACGGACGAATCATCCTGCTGAGGATCGTGGGCGAGCGAATCGTTGCCAAGTTGAGGAGCAACCTGTTCAAGAGGACCTTTGTGCAGAACGCGGAGTTCTTCGACGCCAACCGCGTGGGAGATCTGATCAGCAGACTGGGCAGCGACACAATCATTGTTGGAAAGAGCATCACCCAGAACGTGTCCGATGGCCTCCGGTCGCTCGTCTCGGCTACAGCCGGTCTTTCGCTGATGGCCTACATCAGTATTAAGCTTACTGGTGTTCTGGCTGTTGCCCTTCCACCTGTTGCTATTGCCGCTTTCTTATACGGCCGTGCCATCAGGAACCTCTCGAGGCGCATTCAGAAGAACCTGGGTACTTTGACCAAGATTGCTGAAGAACGTCTGGGAAATGTACGGACGAGTCAGGCCTTTGCTGGGGAACTGCAGGAAGTGCATCGGTACAACACGCAGGTGCGCAAGATCTTTGGACTCGGCAAACGAGAGGCATACATCAGCGCAGCATTCTTCTCGGCGTCTGGTTTTATGGGCAACTCGACCTTCTTGGGCTTGCTCTACGTTGGCAGCGGTATGGTCTCATCCGGCGCCATTTCTGTTGGAGACCTGACGACATTCTTAATGTACACTGGCTACGCTGGAAGCAGTCTCTTCGGACTGTCCAGCTTTTACTCCGAACTGATGAAGGGTGTCGGAGCTGCCAGCAGATTATTCGAGCTCCAGGATCGGGAGCCCACTATCAGCCCGACCAAGGGAGATATGGTCAAGACCGCACGTGGAACGATCGAGTTCAAGGATGTTGCATTCGCATACCCGACGCGACCAGCAGTACCGATCTTCAACAACTTGACTTTCAAGATCCCACAAGGTAGCAATGTTGCTATTGTTGCGCCTTCCGGAGCTGGAAAGTCGACTGTGGCAAGTCTGCTTATGCGATTCTACACGCCGACCACTGGCACCATCTCCATCGCTGGAAAGGACATTAACACTATGAATGCGAAGCAGCTTCGCAGGAAGATCGGCTATGTGGGACAGGAGCCAGTACTCTTCTCAGGATCGATTGCGGAGAACATTGCGTATGGACGGCCCCTAGCGTCAAGGAGCGAGATTGTTGCTGCTGCGCGCCAAGCCAACTGCCAGTTCATCAGTGACTTCGTAAGTCGTCTGAGGACGTGTATTGAGATGACATGCTGACATCCGTATAGCCGGACGGCCTCGAAACATTCGTTGGTGCCCGCGGAACACAACTATCCGGAGGTCAGAAGCAGCGCATCGCTATTGCACGTGCACTACTCAAGCAGCCCGATATCCTCATTCTGGACGAAGCCACTTCTGCCCTTGACGCCGAATCAGAGACTCTCGTCAATCAAGCCCTGCAAGCTCTCCTCCGTGGTGACAACACCACCATCTCAATCGCTCACCGTCTCAGCACAATTCAACGCAGCGACACCGTCATCTGCATCGGGTCCGACGGCAAAGTCGCCCAGATGGGTCCCTACCGCGAACTCATTGCCGACAAGGAAGGTGCCTTCGCAAAGCTGATGGAATCGCAAATGAGCGGAGCCCAAGAAGCCGTGCCACGAAGGAGAGATCCACACGAGGAGGAAGAAGATTACGAACTCACCGAGGAAGAGCGTATGCGAAAGAAGCTCAAGGAGCATGATCGACTCGCCGGCCTTGACCCGCAAGAGGAAGAGGAGGTGATTGAGAGGGCGATTGAGGAGGAGACGGAATGGGAATCTGTGAAGGTCAAGGATAGGAATCAGCAGGGTGCTAAGACGCCGATGGAAAAGACGAGATTGGGAGATGGCGAGGCCATGGATAGAGGGAAGGAGTATGGCGGTTCGTAAATTCCACCGCTGACGCTGAATTGATGATTGTCTTTGTACAGAAAATGTAGAGATAAATTGTTCTTCTCCTGAATGACTGTGGAGGGTCTATACTCCGCTCTTTTATTTTGGCCGATGGCATCAATATTAGGACAAGGTCGGAACCAAGCCGTCCCGAACTTATCTCGATTCAAATTATGTTCGGCACGCGTTCCTTCAACCGCTAGCGACAGCGAACGTCGTTGGAAGGATGCCGATGCTGGGAGGGAAGATAAGGATTGGTTACGTCTGGACAATGATACCGGTCCGAGCTTGCCCAGCGGCAGGGGCACACAGCGAGAGGGAGGACATTGGCGGAGGTCCTATGACCGGTGTTGTAAGCACATAGAGCACGATCATGGTAATTCGATGACCTTTTTGCAGTACTTGTCTTGCACGGGGAAAGCAAACCTCGCAGCGACTTTTCATAACATATCTTGTCCAAGCCGAATTGATACCACGATGAACGGGACTTCACGGCTGTAGAAGACAATGCGAGAGGCTGGGATCTTGGCTACATCTGTGGCCCATTCGACAGCAGCAAGTGCATCGAGAATAACGCCCCCGCTCCAAGGGCGTTCAAGCACTATGGCCCAAACCCTCGGCAGTCGAACGTCAGGACATGTATCTTGTACCGCTGTCCTGATGAAAGAGCACGGTAGTTGGGACATCTATAGCCTGACGCTATTATGCCTCCTGCTCCATGGAAGTGAATGACCAACCTAGCTTCAAGGAGATGGCGAAGCAGCCTGAAGGCTACCCGAATTGTAAAGTCTGGTGCCATTCCCGAGTCCTCTGCAAGCAGTGACGCCTCGTTCTTGCGATAGAGCCCGACAGGGAGGATGTGCCACGCAGAAAGAGAGCTGCCAACGGGAGATCTCGAAAGGCGTCACTTGGTTGTGCAGGAAGCCGAAGAGACACCGGCTTCCGCACAAAGCTGCTCTATGGCTAAAGACTATAGTCGCGCCAGATTCCATCGCTGTTGAAGCGGCGCAGGAGTGGACGCAAGTGAAGGGTTGTCGAACGATTCTCTAAGGTCACCGACGGCCAGTTCCAGATGATCCACACTTTGTACATCGGCATGTGCGGACTGAGGTACGGAACCTCTTCTGGTACCAGGATCCTGTGACCGGATCAGTCCTTCTGGATGTAAGAGTAAGGCCTTCTAGATCGGCGACGTCGCGCGGACTGGAGTATGTCGAAAGACTGCATCAAGGATAAAGGTGATGCCGAGACAACAGCGAAAGTCTTGGCTTTGGTACAGATTATTTGCCCAGTTCGTGACTCAATCGGTCATGCGGCGCGCTCACAACCTTCCACTGGCACCGCTGGAATCCATGACACTCAAGATATATCCCACTGTTCGCGGTTGCGTACGCGTATTGGTGGATTAAGCCAAAGGGCATCGTGACGCCCTGGGTGATTCCATCTACCGCAGATGATTGAGAATCAGAGAAGCATTTTCGATTCTCCTGCAGTAGACCATCGGTTCGATGATGAAGGCACCGCCAAGCAGCAAACGTTTTGGGGAGTGAGGGCCTTGACCCCACGAGCATTCGAGCAAGAAGCCGATCCGAGGGCACTTGATGAGGAGGAGAGGCAGTACCAGCACAAGCAGGATCACTTCGAGAGGCACATTGAAAAGTGCTCGGTCAGTGACTAAAAAGTTCCCGATTACAAAGTGCCATCTTCTCCAAAGATATGGAAGAAGCTGAAGTTGTTGCATTGGGATCCAGGCCTGTATCGTTCAAGACTCCTGTGGCCGATATGCTGTCTCGCTGGTATCTCGTTCCCAGCGTTACACCTCATCTCGTGGAGTTCGACCGTTCCAATAGTGGTAGAGACCTGCCTTTGGCGAGTATCTACGATCATGTCGCTTCTCGGCATGCTAATTTCCATGCAATTTGAGGTGTCTGTGGTGTCGTGGAGAGATCCATTCATGCGGGTGAACATTCTTTCTCCGCAGTTTCCTTTGTGACGCGCATCGCTGTTGGCAGGTACTTTCGCAGCACTGCGTGCATTAGCTCCGGCCATCTACATTACATATAAAGCGTCTGCCTGTGGAGTTCATGTTATTCAGCTGTATGACTGTACTGTCCATGGTTTGCAGTCATTGTCAGACACATGGTAGTCGAGGTTCTTGAAAGGATCGACTTCAGACCATCAGTTTTACTCTCAAATGAGCGTCTTGGGGCGCTGTGCATCTGATCTGATCATCACACAGGGCAACTGTACCCAGCTACAGCTTACTATTACCACCAAGTACAACGCCCTGAATCCAGTCTTTGAGGATGGCATTCACCTCCGTGGGCGTCTGCCACAATGCCCAGTGACCTGCGGGTACTTCACCACGCGTCAGGTTCGGAATCGCTCTTTCCATCCCTCTGCTCATCTCTCGGGTTAGCACATTATCTTTCGTAGCCAGAATGTACAGCGTTGGCTGCTTGATCTGCTTCTTGGTGTCCTTCGGCAGATTGAGGTCGTCTTCCCAGTTGATCTTTCTCGTGCGATACCATGAGCATGGTCCATTCAGTCCATTCTTTGCGAACTCTTTGACGTAGAAGTCGAGTTCCTGGTTCGTGTTAGCCGAACAGGATGATGAAGACGTGGGAGAGTGCAATACCTCCTCGCTCAACAGCGGCGTCATTGCAATGTCCTCATTCGCCATCATATCCAAGTCGATTCCATGCTCGGGTGTCATGAATGGTTTCCTACTGGCAGCTCTCCCTCCGTACATTCCAAGCAGGAATTTCCTGATACTTGCCTCATCCTTGACATACTTCTCAACCTTCCCATCCTCACTCCCGAATTGCAACTGGTACCCGAACTGCGGCAAAGTCGTCTTACTCAGCTCTTCAGTTGACACATACTTCTCCATGGGCGGCGCATACGCCGTGCACACGGAGAAAACATGCGTGACGAGGTCCGGATACCACTGTGCTACACGATAGACGGTGAAGCCTCCCCAATCATGGCCGCCGATAATGATGTTCTGTACGCCAATGGCTTTCGCAATGCCCGCGATGGCATCGGCGTGGGTCTTGAAGCTGAAGTCGTGGAGATTGGAAGAGCTGCCGGTGTCACTGTAGCCCATGCAATCCAAGGCAATGCATCGGAACCCTAGATCAAGGAGCAGCGGGATCTGGTAGCGCCAGGCGAAGGAGATGTCGGGGAAGCTATCCAAACACAAGGGGCATTAGCCAGACTCAAATACCGCATATCAATGCCTCAGCAACTAATGCTTAGCAGGGAATGAGGCACGGTGATTCTTAGGCAAACGATGCCTGCTGCCCTTCACACTTACCCATGGATCAGGATAATGGTGCCTTTCTGCGGGCCCTTTGGGGCGGCATCGATGTAGTCTTGTGCGTAATGTGAGCCGATGATGGGTGATCTTGCCCGGGTTGCGTGCCGGTACAGGCAGTCAACGAGACGAGGTACTTACACCAGCGGCGGCCGTTGACTACAGCGGACTGCTTGGTGGCTCTTGGGTCGTTCACCACGAGTTTGTCTACTTTGGCTGCCATGTCTGACTTGATCTCAAGCGATGACACGGTATGGGCGACGATGTCGGCATGGCTTTGTGCAGTTAGTTTTCCCTCTTTGGGACCTCGGCATTGGCTGTTTGCCGTCCATTGCCGCCTGCCGTGTCGCAAGACTACAGTGTAATTGATGTACAGTAGTTTTTTGATCCGGTTTTCTCCGGCCAGTCTGGATTGCCGATGTGGGCATAAGGCCGACGGAACCGACGCAAGCAATATCCACTTGGTCTCATTGAACGCCACCCTAGTGCAATTCTAGCGTGAGCAGCACCGTGACGAGGTTTCGGAGCGCTTCAGCCTGATCTCTCAGCCGGCGCAGCCTCACGCAAACTCGCCCCCCAAGCGCGGTCAAAGCCCTGCCGCTGCAGCGCCATGGGACGGTTTAACAGCGGAGGCCTCCAACCCCACAAAATACACAGTACTGTATGGAGTAAGTCATGGAGTGTGTGACTGGCATGAGTCCGCGTCGCCTTCAGCTCGGAGCCAAGCCTAAGGACGAAGGCCCGCGCGGCATAAGTAGCTTGACGTCTGCAGCCAAGGTCTGTCTCCTCCTCCTCCGTCGTTCTTGTCACAGCCAAGTCTCTGTGAAAGAACCACAGCACGTGCGCCAAGCACTGTATCTCTCTTGGCTCCGCTGGTCGTTGGAAAAATCAGGGGAAAGATGAGGCTCGCGGGGAAGACGCTCGAGAATGCCATGCTGGCGCTGGTGGGCTTGCCGTCGTTCGTCTTGTTTGGATACAATGTCTCTGGACTCGGTGGTCTGCTCAGCGTCGAAAGCTGGGTCGACACGTTTCCCGAGATCGACACCCTCCACACGACCGGCGCTCAGAAGTCCGACAACAGCACGAAGCAGGGTACCATTGTCGCAACTTGCACTCTCGGCGCTCTGTGTGGCTCATTGGCCTGCTCCTGGATCGGAGACCGTCTTGGCCGCCGCAAGACGGTCATGCTCGCTGCTATCTGCACATTCATTGGCGAAGTCCTCGAATGCACCAGCTTCCACCTTGCGCAGTTCACCATCGGGCGCTTCATCATCGGACTTGGCGTGGGTGCTCTAAGCAGCACAGTACGTTGAACCGAAAAAAGCTTGTCCTCACATCCCTGCGAATCGTGCTGATCAGACGTTTAGGTACCTGTATGGCAGTCAGAGTGTTCGCGGGCAAAGAATCGGGGCGCCCACGTTGTGATTGACGGCCTCTTTGTTTGCGTGGGTTACGTTTTACAGGCGTGGATCAACCTTGGTTGCTACCAAATCGCGAAAGGCGAGGACACCGGGATTGCATCGCTGGCATGGCGGATCCCGCTTGCGATCCCAGAACTGGTCTCCGTTGTGTTGATTGCATCGGTATACCTGTTTCCAGAGAGCCCAAGATGGTGAGTAGCGCAAGTCCGTTGAAGCGAGCATGTGACTGACCATTGTGTAGGCTTGCTGGTAAGGGCAACATCGCCCAGGCTCGCGCCAACCTTTCCCAACTCCGAGACCTCCCGCAAGATAGCCACGAAATCGCCAACGAGCTGGGAGTCATCGAATATGCCTTGGAGGAGAACACCCGTGCAGCGAGGAAGCGAGACTTATTCACCATGGGCGAGGATAAGATCTTCTACCGCTTTGCACTCTGTCTGATGCTGCAATTCTTTCAACAATGGTGTGGGTCGAACCTCATCTCGTCGTACTCGACCACCATCTTCGAGAACAGTCTCGGACTGGACAGTCAAACTGCTCGCATCCTCTCGGGAGCATGTTTGACGTGGAAGTTACTGTCATCATTCGTCGCCTTCTTCACGGTGGACAGATTCGGTCGTCGGAAGCTCTTCATGTACGTTGACCACAGTCGCAACTTCTTATGCATGTGCTAACCCATTCTCAGCTTCTCCGGCGCCGGCATGTCCCTCTGCATGATGTCCCTCGCCATTACAAACAGCATGCCAACCTCCAACAAACCCGCCCAATACGCCTCCGTCTTCTTCGTCTTTTTCTTCAACTTCTTCGTCCCCATCGGGTTCCTGGGCTGCAACTACCTTTACGTCACCGAGATTGCTCCTGCCCGCCTACGGATGCCGATGACATCGTTTTCGACTGCGAACCACTGGCTTTGGAATTTCGCGGTGCTGATGATTACACCCGTAGCGCTGGACAGCTTGGGCTACAAGTACTATATTTTGTATGCGGTTCTGGGAGGATGTATCCCGATTTTGGTGTTCTTCCTGTACCCCGAGACTATGGGGCGGAGTTTGGAGCAGTTAGATGAGTTGTTTAGGGAGAATAGTATTGCTGGGTTGGTGAGGGCGAGTTTGAAGAAGCCGGAGCCTGATGTTGCGATTTCGAGGGATAGCAAGATGTATGAGGGGTCGATAGATGAGGTTGAGAAGGCGTGAGAGGTTTTAAAGAGGTAATGAGTTACGAATTGCGAAAAGTTGAAAGTAATACCCCCTGCCTTGCTTCCCATTTCGCGTAGAGGGTCCACAGTTGCTAACGGGCTCTTGGGTGGTGTCGCCTGTCCGCCAAACCGTGCATTTGATCAAATAAGCTCTGTCACACCACACAACGATTGCGTATTTGATATAACCGGTCATCCTTCTTAACCGAGCTGATGCAAAGTGTAGTGCCCTACAACAGACGTTGCCCTCGATACCTCTACAATCCTCTAACACCTCTCACGTTACCTTACCGCTATACTCCGATGCTAAGCAGTACTCCCAACGATGCTCGACGTGAGCTCTGCACATGTCTCTCAAACAATCCTTCATATCTCTCGATCCAAGAAAATTACGCCCAAGCAAGCAAGCAACTACCGGAAAACCACACCCATCGCAGCATCTCCGAGCCCATCAACATTAATACCCCAAAGACTCCCAATTCCCGCTACAACGACCAGATTCAAGTACAATACGAATCTCTCCTTGCTCGCCTTCGGCCTTTCGATTGCATGATCCTGCTCCACAGTAGCGTATCTATTTTTGCAGCGCGGCATAACTTCAGCATGGTGTTCATCTGTATTTTTCTGCTTGAGCTTCATCTCGTTCGACAGACAGGCGGCATGCAGTGGTTGCCAGCTGATGCTCAGCGACCAATATACCGTGTTAGAGGGCGAGGAGTCGTTGGCCAAGGCGATGATCCGCGCCGTGATGTTGCTCGGTGATTTTGCTTTGAGGGATTTTGTCCCGGGGCGGCTCTGCGGTTGCCCAGTACGGCGTTGGCTGGCAGGGAGTGAGAGCTTTGTTGCGGTTGCGCGCTTGTATTCTTGCGGTGCGTCTGGCCGCCTGGTCTGCAGCTTTCGTGCTGCCCATGATGGCTATCTTGAGTGCTGCAAAGAAAATTTCGATTGCTTCAACTTGCTGCTCCTCACGAGATGCGCGTTCTAACAAGGTCGACGGACTCCAAATATTCCATCAGCAAGGAGATAACATATGTCTCCAAGCTCACGAATAGCTGAGGTTGTCTCGCTGATCTCGGGTGCGGTATATACATACACAACGACTCACACATCGCCTAAGACATCGCTGGCATGGCTGAGACACCTCACTCCAGCCCTTTACCCTCCTTGAGAAGCTGCACGCCATCTTCCCTCAACTTAAACTTCTGAATCTTACCACTAGCTGTCTTGGGGTAATCATCCACCCAGAAAACATACTTGGGCACTGCCGATACATCATCAGCATACCCCCACCCTCACACAGCATTCGACTCACCTAAATGCCCACTCAACCTCTCCCTCACCCACTCTCTCACCTCCTTCGTCTCCAACCCCTTCCCCTTATGCCTAATAACAAAAGCAGCCACAACCTCTCCATACTTCTCATCCGGCAAGCCGACCACACTCACATCTCCCACAGACTCATGCGCAAGCAGGCAATTCTCCACTTCCAAAGGATGAATATTCTCCCCACCCCTAATAATCAAATCCTTAATCCTTCCGGTGATACTAACATACCCCTCCTCATCCATCACCGCCTCATCGCCCGTCATCATCCACAACTTCCCCGGATCGTTTACATCCGGGATGAGGTTTTCCGCAGTCTTGGCTGGATCGTCCCAGTATCCTTGCATCACCAGGTATCCACTCGTCGCGAGTTCGCCGCGCTCTCCAACATTCAGCGTCCTGCTTCGATCAAAGGGGTCGACGACTTTACACTCCACGTGCGGGAGCAATTTGCCGACCGTATCGATTCGTTTTTGTAAAGGGTCCGTAGTGGAAGTCATGGCGCTGACGGGACTCGTCTCCGTCATGCCGTAGCAGATGGTCAAATCATGGAGATTGAGAGTCTTGTGCAATTTCCTCATCAGCTCCGCGGGCACCACGCTTCCCGCTGCAATCCCCGTCCTCAAATGTTCGAATCCCTCGTTCGGCACAGTTCCATTGGCAATCAACTCCAGCTCCGCAAGAAACATCGTGGCCACACCATATAGCGCCGTACCTCGGTACTCCTGCACCGCACGAAGCGAAGCTTCAGGGTCGAAGGCTTCGGTTGGGAAGACGATGGCACTGCCGTGCGTGGCGGTTGCCATGTAGCCTAGGATGCAGCCGAAGCAGTGGAAGAGGGGTGGTGGGCAGACTACCACGTCGCGTGGGGTGAGGAGCATACGGTCGCCGATTTGGGCGCCGTTGTTGAGGATTGAGCGGTGGGAGAGGCAGGCTGCTTTGGGGGCTGAGGTGGTGCCGGAGGTGAATTGGATGTTGATTATGTCATCTTTGTGGAGGGATTGGTCGGGGAGCGATTGGGTGGAGGCATGTTGAAGTGCTTCGAAGGGGATTGTTGCGGATAGGGCTTTGGCGTTGACACGGCCTGGGGAGAAACTGTGTCAGCAAGGGAGTCCCACAAGCATACCTTATATCTATAGCCACTGCCACTCAACCCTGCGCCTCCACAACCTCAAAACAGACCTACCCCCAGAGTTATCCACCACCACAACCTCCCTCAAACTCCGCACCCTCTCACTCTCCAACCTCGTCCCCCCCGCCACCCCAGGCGCAACAAACCTCAACAACTCCGAATTGTCCCTCGGCGCCTTCCTGATCAAATGCGTCTCCGTCCCAATAATCAAAAACCGGCTCTCCAAATGATTCAACGCACTCACAACCTGACCCGCATTAAAGCTCGGATTGAGCGGATTGAGAATCGCCCCAAGTTTGAAAATAGCATACGTGGCGATCGCGAACTCGATATTATTTCCCAAAGAGACTGAGACTCTGTCACCTTTTCTGACGCCGATGGACTGCAGACCCCGGGCTAGGGCGTTGCTTTTTTCGTCGAGGAGGGAGTAGGAGAGTTTGGCGCGTTGGTGGCGGGTTATGACGCTGGTGGTTGTGGATTAGTCTCTGGGCTACGACAATCATCGTACTAAGATGCCTGGCCCCTGGGGAGAGGGAGGGGGGGCGGCGTAGATTCCGAACGTACGCAGGACGGTCTCCAAATTTCGAGACGATACCGGCAAAGTGCTCGGGAACGGTCTGTTCGAAAAGCGGTGGCTGCAGGCCAAACAATCAGTACTACTACGCATTCTCCCACGATCTCTCAAGAGGCACGCCGCCCCAGCCCATCGCCCATACCTCACTCGGCCCACGATCATGTGCCTTGGTCGGAGAAACCCTCGATGAAGCTGCTGCTACACCTCTGGAGCGTACCCTCGGCCATGAAGGCTGTAATCTGTGCCGACAAGACTTGCAGCTACTCAAAGCTAGGAACATGCCTCGTAACGTGCACGCTTCATGAAGCTGAGAGCGAAACACAATGCCTCCAGTAGTAGGGGGAAGACGACAAACATCCCATTGAAGTGAGGAGGAGACATGGGTACGTTGTACTGTACCTGAACGATCCCGCCCGCCCAGATCACAGTGGAGCTCCCAGCGGAACGCAAGCAAGCGTCATGTGGTGGGGCGGGGTAGTTGTAATCTCACACGCACGCGGGTCTACGTAAAAGCGGCCAAGCTTCAACAACAACAGCAACAACAACAACGCAACTAACTGTCCACCCCAACGACGAGGTCTCTGCGTCCGAAATCAGACCATTCAGCTCTTCGCGTCTCGCTCTATCGAATGCACTAACCTTCGCAATCAAAAGGTGTATTTTGGGTCGTGCGTAGTGTAAAGTGTGACACGGCAGCCGCTTGAAAGTTCTGCCATGCATGCATGCACTGCGTTGAACTCGGAGCGATAGCCGAACACCACCGACGACTGGAAAGGTGTTGCGGGAGACTGGCGCATACGAGTGCTATTGGAGACGTTGCAGTATATAGTCTTTCCTGCTCTTCGCGGGAACTCACAAGATCGCTCGCTCGCAACCAAGATTCCCCCCGGACAACATCATGCTCGGAATCGTCCCAACATACATCGACGTCCTCCTCCGTCGAAGCCGATTCGGCTCGTTCGCTCGCCGGACTCCGTGCGCCATGCGCCATGCTTGGTCTCATGCCCTCTCGGGTCAGTAACTTACAATGCACTAATAAGGCCAGATCGATCCGCTGTCGTTCGTTTGCTCGTGTATGTTGCATGGTTGAAATCTGTTGGCGAGCCTAGAAGTCGGCGAAGGCGTGGTCGTATTTGTCGCGCATCTCCTGTACAAAAGATGTAAGCGATTGTCTCGGCTGTCGGATGGGGGGTCGAACATACCTTCGTGTACTCATCCTTCTCTTTCGGCTCCGCATCATACTCATCGAAATTCCTCGTGTCGTCCGCGCCTCTCAGATGCGGCACTATAGGACCCTTCATCCGACGGTGATATAAATCATCCCAGTGGATGCTCTTGAACCACGGATGTTGCTTCACAGCACCTGCGCCACCCTTCATGTTCCCCAATCTCTTGCTCACATCAACGGTACACAGACCACCAATAATGTCCCGTGCATCTTTCGACATGGCACTGGGATATCGCACCTTGCCCTCGACGATCTGCTCATAGATCTTCATGGGGTTCTGATCCCAGAAGGGCGGCTGCCCCACGAGGAACTCGTATATCAGTATGCCAAACGCCCACCAGTCCACCGCTGTGCCGTGACCAGTGTTTCTGATCACCTCGGGCGCCAGGTACTCCGGTGTGCCGCAGAGAGTGTATGTCTCCCCTGTGGTCTTGTCAGCTTTCTGGCGCTTGCGTCCGCCAGCCTTTGGGTACGCACTATTGTCAATCTTTTTCGCGAAGCCGAAGTCTACAAGCTTCAAATGTCCCTCTGCATCGATCAAGATGTTCTCGGGCTTGAGATCCCGATATGCCACGCCTTCCCGTTCGTGTAGGAATTCGAGGATCAGCACTATCTCGGCGGCGTAGAATTGTGAGGTGGGCTCGTTGAATCGTCGGGCTCGCCGTAGGTAGGAGAAGACTTCGCCACCGGGGCAGTAGTCGAGGAGCATGTAAAGGGTGGTGTCGTCCTGGAAACTGGCTACCATGGTCGTTATGAAGGGATGTCCCGCCACTGCGGCAAGGACGTTGCGCTCGTTGCGCACATGCTCGACCTGCTTCAGGCGGATCACATCCGGCTTGCGGAGGATCTTGAGCGCGAAGACCTTGTTGTTGTCGCGCTCTTTGCGGTTGGCCAGCTTCACCAACCAGACGCGCGCGAACGTGCCCGTGCCCAATGTCTTGACCAGCTCGAAATCTTCCTTGCGCAGGACTTTGCTCGAATGCCCGACTGGCTTCGTCTGCGGGTCTTTCACAATCTCGTCGGGCTCGAGCGGGTGTTTCTCCGCTTCCCATGTCGCTAGCTTCGTCTTCTCCTCTTCGCGCTGTGCGTTGCTCTGTCGACTGTCTCTGCTGCCGTTGTTGGAGTCGCTGTCCTGCGAGTGGTTCACTCGGTGAAAGCGCGATGCAATGTTGGAGACGACGGCCGGTGCCATGGCGTCGGGCTCGCCAGTCGGAGATGTCTACAGCGCTGTGCCCGGGATGAGTCGGATCTCTCACGGCGGGACTGGTCGCGGGTTGTCGCAAGAAGTGGTGCAATGGTCTGCTGCGGTCTGCGATGTGCCTTCACGACTGCGACATGGCCGCGGTGGGCTTGTCCGCTAGAGGTGGGAATCACTATGCACTTTTTCGAAAGCTTCAGGTCGGCCAGATGATTCAGCCGCAGCCCGTTTTCGTTGTGAGCCCGAGTACCGTGGGCTTGGGCCCGGGGCAGAGTGGACGAAGGGTAGTGGGCGTTGGGGAGTGTGGTAGAGTGGAGAGTTCGGTGGGAGGATGCTTCTCTGGCGGTGCTGACAACCTTGGTACCCCGTACCAGTGACAGGCGAAGCTAGTTACTGTAGGAACTATGGCGGGACTGGCCTGGAATACATATATGTCTGAGAGAATGACGTCGCGTTGAACATGTCCCACTATGACCATATACATGTATTCAACGCCATCCGGGGTGACATTGACGAGTTTCGAATCATGGAGAAGCAGATTGCAATGGCTCCTTTCGACTTCCTCCGTACTTCCACTCGTTCCGTGTCACCTGGCCGGCGTCGAGGGAGGCAGCCATGTGCATCGTCGACGGTGCTTGCATGTCGAAGCGAACGGTTCTTCTGTATTGAGTAAGGCCCAAACCGGCAACGGCTCTTCACGGAGAGCGACTTGCCGAGGCGCTCGCTGACTTGTCCGGTCGTGTTCCAGGTCCAAATAGTGCTCGCGTCCACGCGGGACATGCTTCCGGCATCACCATCGTAGAATGGAAATGACATGCATAGACTAGTTCTACATATAGCAAGCCGAGCCAACTTCTGTCATCACAGCGACCGCGAGAGCCATCGGCTGCTCCCATGTGGCTGCCACGTGCCCCGGAACGTGGTTGACGGGGCTGATTGAATACTGTAGCTCCAACATGACTTCATTGCTGTGGATCATCAGACGACCGAAAATTTCTGCTCCACGTCAAGCAGAACACACTTGCACCATCGACATTATCATTACACGTGCATCGTGCATCGTGAAGAGGGAACGATGGAGACGGCCATGCCACATGCTCTCGTATTCTTCATCTGAACGACGACCCAACGCAAGAAGGTCGCACAACTTGCTGATCAATGGTGTCTTTCAAGATCACTTCCAGCTCCGTCCGCAGCACCGTTGCTGCTTGATTCCGTGATGTCGCAAGTGATTGCGGCTTCACCACCAGTGGTCGTACCATGACGTACTGCAGCGATGTGTACGGCTCCTGTAGTTCGGGCGTTTTGGCTTACTCTCTCCCAGCTAATAAGTACCTCGCGTACTACCCCATCCTTTACATTCAGATCCCGGCGCTCTCGAGCATTTGCCATGGACAGGACCGTGCGACTACCGTATCATATGAGGAGAGGCAGTAAGTCTTGACATATACGGATCGGTAAGGCGGTCTTCTGACTCGATGTGATAACGCTCCTGCTATCTGCAGCCCGGGTACCGACGACTTTGACTATCACTACTCTGCTGCCACCGCTTTGACGAGCGCTAGGACTGTCCTGAGCGCTGATTCTTATGCGCTTCATGCCAATGGTCCGTACGTAATCTCTACCAGATCGTTACGCCGAATCGCGCGCTCACGATGTTGCAGCTTTGTACGTTGGCTGCTAGATTCCAGAACATCAGAGCAGATGGTTGAGAAGTGTAGGCGTCGACTCGGGCCAGGGGATGCTTGACCAATTGTGATCGATGGAAGTGATGACAAGTCTTCTGCCCAAGCACAAGTGAATAGCTATCGAACAATGACGAGACTGTTAAACTCATGCGCGGTTCGTTGTGTGTCAGACACCTCCATCCATGTCTTGTGCTTACGCTTAGGCTTACGATTATGATTATGATTATGATTATGCTTACGACCACTGACTTCCAAAGTCGATCGCAACGGTAGTAGCAATGAATGGGCGTGCACGTGGCCTAGCATGAGTATAATGTCGTTAGTACTGCAAGATACTGTACTATCGTATGCAGAAGTCCGCGCTATGCTGCCGGCGCCGGGTCCGAAGATAGCCCGTCCCGCGTTCCTTATAGTAAATACGCGTAGTAGCTAGGAATAGTAATATTCGTTCCTAATAGCCTTATATTATTGTATTGTTAATATATCGCTATTATTACTAGTCCTAGGTATTATCTACCTACTACCTATACTACTAAAACGAGCTCGTAGTACGCTTACTAAGACGCGCTCTTAGTAGCCTTCGAAGCGCTCTCGTACTATACCGTCGCGTCTATACAATAGTTAGCTCGAAGCTTAGGCTAAATTATCGTCCTTATCTCGTCGTAAGTTAAAGGCTCTAGCTAAGCGTAATAAGGGTAAGTAGCGCCTCTTAACGGTACTTAAAGAGCCGGAGGTAGATATATAGACGCGTCTCGATAACTAGCTTCTCGACTAATCTATAGGCCTAGCTTAGAGTAGTATTAATAATAAGGAATAGTAGGAGGTAAAGGAGGCTAAAGAAGATAATACCGCTTAAGATAAAGAGCCTAAAGAGCCTAACTAGCTAATAACCTTTTACGTTATCTATAGTAAGGAGGATCTTACTATAAAGAGCTAGTTAGGTATAGTAGAGTTAGATAATACCTATAATAAGTAGAAGAGCTTTTTTATACGTAAATAAAGACTTATAATTACGAATAAGGTAGTATGCTAAATAGTAATATCTACTAAGTAATTAGCTACTATATTATCGCTCGATTTAAGCGCTATAGTAACCTACTTTACGTATTAATTATAAACTATAATAAGGATAAAGCTCTTAATAATATCGACCGTACCTATAAAAAACTTACTTAGTAGTAGTATAAGAAAAGAAAGGGGCTCTAACTTAAGATTACTATAACAACGGTAGATTATTCGGTACTATCGATACCGGCTCGAGGATATAAGGGGTAGCCCCTAGGCTAACCCTTATATATAATATACGGTTACGCCCGACTTAGTAAGCCGTACGTAATACGTATATATATATTATACGACGTATATAGCGTCTATAATAGAAGGTAAGAATTAGTTTATCTACGACTAGTAGATCGTAGGCGTACTATATATTATAATATTCCCTTAATAGAGGAGGTAGTATTAGTATTAGAGCGTCTAGCTAGCGTAGAGCCGTGCGTAAGACTACTACGCGTAAGTAGCTTCGTAAGTTAGGTACCGGTTATTATAGTAGATCTTAACCCTCGTAAGGTAGTATTAAAGGTAGAGGTTAAATTAAAGGTAAAGAGCCTAAAGAGATACCTAACGCTAACTTCCTTAATTAGCTAAATATATAGTAGTACTATAGTAACTAATATTATAAGAACTACGGCTATATATATTAGTATAGCGGTCTAGATAACGTAGAGGACTATTATAAGGTATATTAAGAGATCGCTTATAGGTATTACGCTACCTTCGTTACCTTAGAGCGTAATCTAATAGTACCGCGTATTATAATTAAGGACCTAGGCTCTACGTTAGTAGCTAAGTTATAGA
>LIHB01000162.1:0-17424 GCA_001297265.1 Mycosphaerella arachidis
AGTAAGGATAACTTTGTTATCGTTCTAAGACTTTAAACCCGCTAGGGTATCGGATAGGGGGCTAATACTACTAAGGTATACGGCCGTAGGGAAAGGATAGCTAGGTACTAGGTATAAGGGAGTAGCCTCTAGGCTAACCCTTACATATAACATACGGTTACGCCTAGCTTAGTAAGCGGTACGTAATACGTATACGTATATTATACGACGCGTACAGCGTCTATAACAGAAGGTAAGAATTAGTTTATCTACGACTAGTAGGTCGTAGGCGTACTATACATTACGACATTCCCTTAATAGGGTAAGTTAGACCTAAGGGACCCCCCTCTAAACCTAAGGTTAATATAACCTATTAGTCGTTAATAATAGATAAAGCCTTATTTAGATATAGGCTATTTAGATAGATATATATAACGTATAGGGTAGAAGAGGCCTTTTACGATAACTACCTTACTACGCGCTTTCGTAAGTATTTAGCTTATATAATATAGGGTTATATTTTAGTAGACGGCTATAGAGAGCTCTATATATTTAATAAGGGCTTAGTAGATAGTAATATCTATAGAGGCTATATTATCCCTCTTATCTATAAGGTAGTATAGTATTAGTAATAGAGTATAGTAATCCTATAGAACTATATTATTATATAGAATAACGCCTTAATCTATAAGGCTAAGGTAATAGTAAGTTTAATTTAAGTAGAAGAAACTATATCTTATAGACTAGCCTACTAACTTACTAGATCTTAATCTAATTAAGAACCTATAGAGTCTTCTTAAGTATAGGGTAGGACTTTATTTTCCTACTAAACGAGCTAAGGTTATAGCTATAATTAAGGTTAAATAGAGTAGGCTATCTAGTAGCGATATATTACGTATCTATTAGTTTATACAAGAGCGCTATAAAGCAGTAATAGCTAATAATGGAGGCTATACTTACTAGTAAGATACACTAAGCAGTAGAGCATCCTTCCTAATAGGAGATAGTGTAAATACAGGGGTTGTAAGAACTCTACACTAGGCTGTACAACACCGTAGTCTACAATTAATATCGTAGTTAAAGAGGCGATCAGACCCTAAGATTACGGTCGAGCCCAGTGTGGAGTGTGTATACATGCATGCATGCAGGAGAAGCTCGTGATCCTACATAAATCCTGTAGTGTCGTCGCTTCCTCTCCTGTGCCTTGCAGAAGAGGCACAACGCTCATACATGATCACGAGCGACGAAGATGACCCATCGATGAGATTCGAGTAAAGCCTCGAGGCAGAGTTGGCCTTGCGAACCTGAGATGCGCTGGCGTGCCCGACTTTAGCCGTCCGAACCTCCAAGGGTTGTCTGCAGAGCTCATGTAAGTGCCGATTGCCGTTGGACATGTTTTCGGAGAAGGAGTGAATTTTCGGCAATGACGACTCGAACGTCAGTTTACACCACTATGACTGCTGAACCGAAAAGCTATCGTTGCAAAGCTCCATTCGTGTTCTCATTAATTTCAATGTCACGCGCCGACCGCACCTTGCCATGCGAGCCTTGGAGAACCCGCCTGGCCTGCTGGACCACCAGCTAGTCTCTAACTATCATGACACCAGCTGGACTATGTTTGATAGCAGTGGTCTGGGCTCTGCAGGTTTGCCCGCGTCGTGAGATCGTGCCCATTCTCGAGTCCCGATGCCAACTCTTCCACCTGCTGCAGCAAGGGGATTGCACAGCGGCGCCTTGGCTGCATGGCTCCTGATCGGTAGTTCTGTCGCCGGTAAAATGCTCTTTATCTGCTGTTGCAGGGCCTATGCGGCGCTTAACAGGCGCTTCTTGGGTATAGTGCCAGGCCCCACTTAACGCGATATTGAGTGGAGGCCAAGCACTGGCGGATGATGGTAGTCCCGTGATTTGATACTCAGTCGACGAGCTTACCGCCAAACAAGCAGTTCAATCCGATCGAATGTTGCTCGCTGTTCGCATTCGTGATGACTATCTCGGTTTTTAGTGCCGGCTTGACTTCTGCCAAGCGTGGCTCGCCCTCGATGAAGACTTCGGCGGTAAGGGCGCCCTTGACAGCTTTCGCGACCACTGGCGAGTCCGGACTGACTTCGAGGGTCTTTTTGTCAGAACTCTTGGTCTCCTGCTTCTTGACCGTGCTCTTGCGTTTCGAGCTCGTGGGCGGTGCCTCGTTGGCTACGCAAAGGTCAGTGGAATCCAAGACGGATGCTCTTGGAAGTGCATACCAGCTTCGTGTACTGCAAGCTCAGCCATGCATTTGACATGCTGCCACTTCCGACAGCCTCTATGTGGGCACTGCACGATCATCTCATCTGGATTCTGAGGCTTGTTGTCTTTGCACATCAGACGCAGTTTCTATCGCCAAATCAGCCTCGCACCACGGGACCGCCCAGAAGTAAAGATGCTTACTGATAGCTTGTTCTCGCAGACATCGAGCGTCTGCCTCCAGAAATACTGCTCGTCGCTCACAACGGCGGTGCCGTTGTCGCTATCGTCCCACTTGACGATCTCGAAGCTGCCATTGACGCTCATGGCATCGATCATGTCCATTTGATTTGTAGGTATGAACTCATATTCACCATGATAGTCTTGGCGACCATTCTTGAGATCCTCGGGCCTGTTGAGCCACGCCACTCGTATGAAGACATGCTCTGAGTCCAGGGCCCTCACTTCCAACACTTTGGCTTTCCACTGCACAGCCAGATCTAGTGTTGCTTCCTCCTTATCGTCTTGCTTGATGAGGACGCACTGGCCTGTCGCGATGCTCTCCGTGCCCACTGTGAGCTTCTTGTAGCGCCTGAGGCTGTCCCACTTATCGCGAGGCTCCACAGCATAAAGGCATGTCAGGCGATCCTCGAACAAATCGTCCTGCGGCAGGAAGCCTTGGTCGCGTCTACGTTTCTTCGAACCCGGCGGCGGAGGCTTCGCGGTGCGGACAGTGAAGGGATTGCCTTGATCCAGGAAGTTGGCCAAGCTCTCCTTCTCCTGGTCGGTCAGAGCTTCGGGCTGCTGAGGTGTGTTTGTGGCTGTACCCGAAGCAAGCTTGCTCTTCTTCGCCGCAGGGCCGGCTTTACCATTGGCCTTGGGCGCTGCCTCCCCAACAGCCGGCTTCTGGGGCGTGGTTGCTAGCGTACGATGGCTGTATACGCAGGTGAATGCTGTACGGCAGATGCGAGCGATTGTCCACGATGTCGTCGCGTGCGCAGGTGTGATGGTAGAACAGCGCTGGTGACGCGACGCGGACCTGAAACGCTTGAGGTCACGGCAACCAACCAAGACATGGCCAAGGCTCAAACTCAAGCGCACCTCCACGTGCAACTCCAGGTAGATGACCTCGATCGCCACAATGCTTGGCCTGTTCAGACATATGTGTTCTAGCATTTACTATTGTTGCTCTCACTCATCCTGCAGGCTTCACGACTTGCACGCAACCGCAGGCAGACCGAGATTCGCAGCTCGCTCCTCGGTTTGCTGCGCACCTACCCAATTGTAGGTTAAACTTGCCTCCGCGGCTTCAGCTGCTTGATCTCCGCCGTCTCTGCGTTGCCGATGCTCCCGGGAAGGATATACTTCCTGTCACCCTGAGCGTTGCAAAGCCCACATCCCGGGTCCTGTAACATCATCATATGATGTTCAGCGCCAGTCAGTCTCTTGAGGTCCGGTGTGCCAGAGCCACGTACTTGTAGCAGCCGGGAACAGACCTTGATGCACAGTGCTCCAGCGCACACGGCTAAACAGAGTGGCCAACAAAGCCGCCGGACGCCTCAGCGTATTCGCAACGCCCCAAGCGCATTCACTTAGCGCCCGCCAATCGTCCTCATCCAGCCTGCTCTTCGTGTGCCAAGCAAACATGATGCATTGTGAGCTTTCCTGTACGCGTGTCATCGGCTGCTGGCGGCCGTCCGGACTTAGGTCTCCAATGTGACCATCAGACCTTGAGTTGAATATCTGTCCCCGTCCCTCCAACAATTGCACGAACCGAGGAAGCAGCGACAACGCGGTCGGTCAAGAAGTCGAATCTTAGGTGAGGCTCTGCTCGTTTGACTTCCCGTGTGCTGAGCACGCTAACTTTCGTCGTGAGATCATTGCAGTGGCCATAGCACCAGCACTGTGCACATCCATCCGCGCGACTCCCTCGTAGCTTTGTTGCTCTCTTTGGTGTTTTGGAACACCTGCATCCGGGACATTCACTCGTTGCCGGCACCTCATCTGGCTCGCCGCTGTACGCCTGACGCAGCAGGAGCGTTCTTGGTCATTCGCGCGTGACAGTTGCGCGCGACAGCAGGAGCAATAAAGCGCAGCTCGATTCCGAGATCACAGCGCCTGCACAGCACGCAGCCCGGCTTTGTACACAGAAGACGATCGACGTTAACGTTGGAGCAAGAAACGGCGTTGGAAGTCGTACAGCATACAACATGCCTCGCAGTCGTGGTACGTCGACTTCCAAGCCCACGCTGCGGCACCTCCGCTGTGCCGCGTCTGCAAGGTCAACGCGGGCAGCCGTGGTGTGGAGATGCCGCGGCGGCGGCGGCGACGACAATCATCCCTTGCGCCAGTAATGCCTGTTCTGACCGCGCGTGCTGCAGTTCTCTCGTTCATGTCCCAATGGGGCGGCCAACGTTCGCCCACTTCAGCGTCACCAGATCCCGAGAAACAGCTACGAGCCACGCCATCTCCGAACGCCAGCCAAGAACCCAACGTGCTGCACAAGAACAAGCCCTTAGGCCTCGACACGGCCTCGCCGCAAGCACAGAGGCAGAACATGGACCATTTGGCGCCCAGCTCGCCAACACCACGCTCGCCCGTGACCCCCTCACGAGCCCGAGCCGACTCTCGAGCGAACTCTCGCCCCGTCAGCATGCTCCAGACATACAATCCTCCCCAGATGGAGGTTGCGCAGGACACTCCGCCAGAGTTGGCACCCATCTTCAGCTTCTTGAACAGCCACAGCAACAAGCTGTACCAGGAGGGCTACTTCCTCAAGCTGCATGATCTCGATTCGCGCGGCAGACCAAGTCTGGACAGGACGTGGAATGAGTGTTTTGCGCAGCTAGTGGGCACAGTCCTGTCACTGTGGGACGCGGCGGCACTGGATCAGGCTGGTGAAGACGGCGAGGTTGTACCTACCTTTATCAACCTGAGTGATGCGTCGATCAAGATGGTAAGCAGGCGATGAGGATTGACCCCGACAGCGCCAGACTGACGCGTCGCAGATCGAGTCCCTCCCCATGAACGGTGCACAGGGCGGCAGCCTCCAGAATGTGCTCAGCATCTCGACTGCGGCCAACAACCGCTACCTCCTCCACTTCAACTCGTTGAACTCCCTTACGCAATGGACGGCCGGCATCAGATTGGCCATGTTCGAGCATGCCACGCTTCAAGAGGCGTATACCGGTTCTCTGCTTGCCGGAAAGGGCAGATACTTGAACAACATCAAGGCGATTATGGAAAGATCAAAGTTCGTTCACGATGACTGGGCAAGAGTTCGATTCGGAGCAGGCACACCATGGAGACGTTGCTGGTGTGTGATCTCTCCGCCCGACGAGAAAGAGTATGCGAAAGCCCAGAAAGTCCTCAAGAAGGGCTCGGCCTACGGCAGAACACAAATACCCAAGGGTGACATCAAGTTTTACGACACAAGGAAGATTACAAAGAAGACGCGACCGATTGCCACAATCACGGATGCGTACGCTGCATACGCCATCTACCCGCAGTCGAAACCGCTGATTGACCAGTCCACTTTGGTGAAGCTGGAGGGCCTGGTGACCATCCACTCTGGACAGGAGACCACGACTGAAGGCTTTGTGTTCGTCATGCCTGAGGTGCACGCAGCAGTGAGCGGCTTCGAGATGCTGCTGCGGTGGCTGTTTCCTGTGTACGACACTTTTGCGTTGTACGGAAGACCTACCAGGCTCATCGCAGATACACTCGACCAGCGAGGTCTCATGTTCGCAATGCCGAGAGACAGGCGATACGGGTACCTTGACACCTTGGACGTTTCCGGCTTGATTCACACAGACGGCAGTCAGAACTGGAGCGAGCGACAATGGCGCAAGGAGATGAAGAAGCTGACATCGACTCGCATGATGAACACAGTAGAAAATTCGCCACGCATACAACGTCGCAACACGACCAACCGACAGTCTCTGCCAGCAGGAAGTCGTACCGGAGTCCGCTTCCGCGATGCTGTGGTTCATTCTACTCCTGGTTCAAGGACACAGTCTCCAGCACCAGCTCGCAATGGCGTGGCGGGCATATCGATGCCTAAGCGAACAGACTCAGCTCCATCCTCAGCGTTTTCCAATTCACACAAGCGCTCAGCATCTGACGCTGTTGGCTACCGCAGGCACATGACAGAGACTCCATCGCGATTGTCGCACGAGCAAAGCAGATACGATGAAGACGAGGCTCCAGCTCCGCCCAGGCACGGCGGCGCGCTGGGAGTCGCCCTAGAGCGCATCAACTCCAGCGACCGTGCCGCGGCAGGGTCGCCCTACGAGCAAGTCGCCGCTCAAGGCGCTGCCACACCATACTTGCCACCACCGGCTCCGGTCGTCTCACCCCCAACACTTCAGCACAATCCACATGATCGCCCCGCTGGTCCATTGCAAGCACCGCCCGAGCTTCGACGTGCGCACTCAGACGTAGATGCAGCAACGCTTCAAGAAATGCAGAGTGCCTTGCGTCCACCACAAGCGGAGCCCGATCTGTGCCCGCAAGAGCCGATGAGGAATGGCGGGATCAACGGGATGTCTCTGCCATACCGTAACCAGGCTGGGGTCACTCCGACCGATCAAGCTCACGGATACATGGGTGGTTATTCCGAGGGTGACTATGGCAGACAGCACGAGTCGAGACCACGGTTGAGCACGATTCCCGGCTCGCCGTATGCCGGCCACGAAGGCGAATATTTCCGAAGTCCGGAGCAGGAGCATATGCCGCAAATGGACGGCGTGATGCAGGAAAACCCGAAACAGGAGGCGGCGAACCGGCCCGAACTCGCATCCCAAATGAGCATTACGCGGAAGGCGTTACCTAAGCAGACTTCGACAGACCCAGCAGAGCAAACTGCTTCTCGTCACTAACAGGCATGCCATGGAATCCCCTGCTACCTCGCCAGACTCTCCCGTCTCGACGGACGACTTCTTGCTTGATGCAGTCATCGACCAAGACGCCTTAGAACGCATCCTCAACGAGCAAGAAACGACCGTCAATAAGTATGGCGGCCGTGCGAGCACCCTTGCCTCCGATTCGACACCCGACTACGAAAGCGAACGAAGCGTCTCCGATCATGAAACGAAAAAGAAGAAGGAGTGGGTACGACCAGGACGGCTGAAGACTGTGGGAGATGTCAACATGCCCGCCATGAATACACAGTCCGGGGGTGCTGGACGCCTTGATACATGGCACAAAGATCTTGTCCAGCAGTCCGCAGAGGTACCCATAGTAGATTTTGGTCCGACATTGTTGTACAAACCGAGTAGTCGTCCTGGTACTAGCGCTACTATCACACCAGGTGACTGTGACCGACGACGATCGCGGTCGAGATCCATCGATCGATTACGACAGAGTTCAGGTTCGAGGCTTAGTGGTTACTTTGCAGCACCAAGCCCCGGGGAGAACAATCGTGCCTCATACTCCGGGGGTACAATGACGCCCAATGCGTGTGATGGGCTTGATCAGCCTGGTGACCGGAACAGCGTGGCATGGACTGCGGCGGAAGCGGCCGGTTCGGTCTCGCCAGAAAGACCAATACATGTGCAAAAGAGACAGATACTATCAGCTGAGGACTGGGTACAACATCGTGCTGCCCTTGCCGTCCTGCCGCAAGCGCCGAACAGGAGAACATGGATACCACCTAGAGCACACCAGCGGCATGTCTCCACCAGTGCTGTGCCACAAAGGACGTCGAGCAAGACTCCCCCGCCTTTCATACAACGGCCAAAGTCGACAGATCTTCTCCAGATGGCTGTGAACCGCACTCCCCCGAGCCGACCACACTCTCGTGCTGCCAGCGTCTACTTGAACAACCCCGGTCTTGTTCAAAGCAACCAGGGCCCTACACTGTCAGCCAAGGAGCAGATGCATGTTGCACGCGCGACGGGCACAAAGCTCATTGACCTGGCAGCCAACTCGAAAGATAAAGGCGGGCAAGAGCTTGGGCTCATCGCTGCTGTCGCTGCTCGTGAGCAAGAGAAAAGCAACATGCACAGAGGTATACGAGGTGCTGCAGTGGAACAGGCCATTCAAGCTCGGTACGAGCAGGAGTATAACAGAGACGCCATAGCTCGCCAGCAAGCAGAGCACGAAGCACAGCAACGGTATTTGCAAGATCAGCAGCATTTCCAGTATCAGCAGATGGCTTTTCAGAGGAACATGGCCGCTCAGCAGAATCGCAATTCGATATACGCTCGGTCATCGTCAGCCTTGGGCATGCAGCAGGGGTACAACATGGCGCCGCAGGCGCAGCAATACGGGAACCAGTATGGTCAGCAACAACGAGGCATGACGATGCCGCAGCAGCAAGGCTACCGTGGGAGCTATTATGGGCCCCAGGGCAGCCAAGTGCAACAACAGTGGCAGCAACAGTTGCCTAGAAGGTGACTCATATGAGAGACAAGCTCATGAAACACGAGTCGTCGTTTGGCATTGCTTGGAGTTCGGGAAAGTTTTGATCGAAATTGCAGTACATGCGGCATGTCCACGTACACACGATTCTTCTCTTCGTTGTGTGCATGGCGAGGTATGATATAGATGCATTTCTAGAGGATGTACATGGGATCAAGACTGAGGTCTCTGCTTTGGGAATATTCTCCAGGCCGCCCTGACTCCTTCAGTACTCGCAAGACCCTTTCCAACGTGGTTCACAGCATGCATAACCTGCCTCTGAGCCACTGGTTCACTCTTTCGGAATCCGTTCGTGTTGGGGGAGCCGGGGGAAAGAGGGGGGAGGCAGCAAAAGACTCACGCCCTTCATCTCTTGAGTTGGTCATTGTGAAACTGTCTGGACCTGTGTAACATGTTTGACATAGAAATCCATAGCATGCTTTGCCAGCTGGACGAAATGCCAGGGCCGGTATTGCCGAGGCAGGTATGCTGCATGTCAGACTGACCACGACGTGAGGACGTTGTGGAACAGTCATCAGGCCATCTCCTTGAGCCAGTACTCCGAGTACCTTCGTCAACAAGCTTCAGGACTACCAATTCGCTGAAAGCATTCAGGTACCGCAGAGGGCGCTGTTCCGACGCCCATCGTTTGCAGTTGCTCACGGGTTCAGTGGTAGCCAAAGTCTTTCAAGTGTACAAGAGAGTCATGCCACGGCCTTACGATCGGAGTATGAGGGCAGTCATGGTGGCAGCTTTGGAACAGAGGGCGACCTGTCGGAGCGATGCAGCTCAATTGCGTTGATGCACAAGGCAGCGAGATACAACAGCCGATACGTGCTTGTGAAAGGAGACTATGCCATATAAGGCTAGCCTTGTGGCTCGTGCTCAGCATCACGATGGAGCCGAATCCTTCGACTCTGCTGCGCCCGTCTTCTCTTCGTCTACATCATGCACCGACTATCGACCACAGCCAATCGAAGCACACCACACCGGTGAATCTGGAGGCCTGATCCACCAAAGGATTCGCCGAAGGATCATGATGCTGCAACTAGGGTGTACCTGAGCTCTTGAGCCAGCCAGTCACCGGAAAGAATACCAACAATCTGAGGCCGCCCTCTGTGCGATCTGCGCCATCCTGGCTACCGAGCGCGTGGTGATGGCAACACATTTGGCCCCTGTTCGGGGTGCAGAGCCGCACACTAATACAAGAGCTGGCGGCCTCGCACGTCTTCCTCTCCTGGGGCTGAAGTCCTCTGTCTGAACATCCATCAGCCGCAAGAGATATATGCTCTGTTCGGTGCCCCTTCATTTGGCTCGACCTCATGGTATGCACATCTTCTTCTGTTGTTTCCTCTCTTCGAAGTATGCCATAGCAGCACATCTTCGCATTTGAGCATTGTCGAACCGAGGACATATGACTACGACATCTACCAACACCATTTGGCCGCCAAACCAAGGACGACTCTCTTCGGCCACACCGAACACCCATAAACGACTCGGCCCCCAACACCTCACGACCACATGACCGTACACACACGTGATGGTCAGGCGTTGAGGCATCCATGCCGCCCCTCTCGGGCTGAGCTTTGTCAGCTGAGCATGGTATACTGAGGCAGTGTCGCTGCGCTGTTCAACACAGCCACGGCACTCGCTTACGTATACCTTGTCAGCGGCCTCTCGCCAATGAGAGGGCAACCATACACATTGTCGCGATGGACTGTCCGCACCTACCATGATTGACCGCAGCTATGGGCGGCCTCAGGTTACAGCCCACCACACACCGGTCGAGGTCTTCATGGCCAACCATTGGCTGCTTGATGGTACTCCCAACAAGTTGCCTCATGCCAGCCTTTGCACATTACTACTGAGGCCTCTATCACGTGCTCCACGAAGATGAGGGAGGTCGTAGAGGGCGCACCTCTTCTGCCTGGAACAAAACTTGAGAATAGTGACGGTCTTCTTGTCTCTTTCGTCCACAAACTGCCGCCTTGCGTGAATCGTATTCTGTCATTCCTCTCCAGCTTTGCATTTGTCTATTCGCCAGGAACAGAACGTCTTTCAGTGGACCTCAAGCATGAGTCAGCTGGACTCGATGACTTGGAGCCCTGCCGGCGGCAGTAGTCCTGTCAACTCTGGGTACGTCTAAGCGTTGATTCATAATGGCCTAGAAGTAATGTGATCAAGTGAATCTAGCGGTCTGCCCACCCTGTCTCGGGAGACATCGTCGCTTGGCACCGATGTTAGCTCTCCATACCCCAGTGGCGCCTGGCTGACCGAGCCTGGCCTCGCTGACTTCTCGTGGTAAGTGGCCAGATCACCAGTGAGAACACTCGCAGTGTCTCTTGATAACATGACAATATGTGCATTCGGAACATGGACGCATGGCCACAATTCTCCACCTGATAGCAGTCTGGTTTTGACACAATTCCTCTGCTCGCACAATCTTTGGAAAACTAGTACTGATGTCGCTCGCACGACAGGGCTCACGATGACCTAACAACTCACACCGACCATGACTTCAGCTGGTGGCCGGACCTCATTCCCATCGAGGAAGGTTACTCTCTATTCTCTGACAGTATGTCACCCTCTCGTATACACATGACAGTGTTTTGACTGAACACACATAGCAAACAAATCCTTTACTTCGTCCCATGATCTTTCAGCCCCAGCCTTCGACCAGCCTCTGCCAACATACGATGCTCGAGCCTTGTCACCAACCATCCATACTGCACAACTTGCCGCAGATCTACTTCAACTAGACAATGCCGTAGCTTCTTCGAACTCGAAACCGGCATCCACCAAAAAAGTCAGCATTAGTTGCACAAAAATCAACCGGAAAGAGAAGAAAGGGCATGAATGCACAGACTGCGGCAAAGTCTGCGGCCGTCCATCGGACTTATTGCGCCACAAGCAAGATGTACACGCTCTTGCTGAGCAGTGAGTTCCCCGTGTATGAATGAAGCAGCAGAGAACGACATCATCGCCAGCTTCTCTACTAGGCTCTTCAGGCAGGTAGTCGTTGTGGCTGAGTCGACCACCAGGTGTATGGGCGTCGTTGGCCTCTGATCATATCACCCTGGTCTAAACGACTGTCTCGCAGCACATGCTGCTCAGGACTACGAGTCCCTCCGAGACCAGCCTCAACTTCCGACTTTGCTCACCTCAAAGACTTTAGGCAAGCCGTTGCTGACTCCGCTGTTGACAGATACTACCAGTGCGAAGAACGTCCATGCGCATACAACACGAGAAGGAAAGACAAGATGAAGGAGCATTGTCAAAAGATGCACAAACATGAGAAAGGTATCGAGACCTTTGCCACTGTCAAAGCCAAGGAGCATGCAGTCGACGATATGTCACCCCTTGCGAAGCGACAAAGACGATGAGAACAGCAAGCGAACGGGTTCACGGGACGTGATTTACTGATTTGGATAATAGCGATGAAATATGGGCCTGGCGTCTAGTGTTGACAGTACATATCATAAGTGACGGGCAACTGTCGTTGAGGCATCCAAAAGTAGGACAGCTCGGCTGGAGCATGACACCGGTACATATCTTTACAATCATGCTTAGGCCGGCTCAATGGCAGTGAAGACACCAATCCACCCACGCGTTCTCATTCACTCCAAGGAGTCATGTGAGTCACAGCAGTCTCTTATGGCTCTTCTTCTCGTGAACAACTTTCTTGGCCTCGCACACACTAACCGACCCACCTATTACCTCACTCTCCATCACTTATCAAGCGACAAAGGATAAGCGACCGTCACCAACATGGGGCCAAAAGCATACAAGCAGGCTATGCCCAAGTGGCGGTGATTGCCTACACAGGCCCAGCAGACGGCGACCCTGCCAGAAGGCCCTCGAAAGACTACTACTACCAAAGCGACAACTACCTCCGCCATGCCCTTGCCCAGAAGCTCATGGAAGAAATTGGCCAAGCGCAAGCGAACACAATGTACTTCTTCGATGAACTTCCATCAGGTCTCGTGGGCTGGGAGAACCAGCGTCCAGTGGCAGAAGGCAGTCGAAACAGTGGTACGATAGACCGCTTCATCTATGGTCATCCCAACGGTCCCTTCGAGACACTTGATCGCGCCTATGCCCATGTCAAGTTCCTGTACTACTATGGAACGCCGAGTCGAGCCAACGCTTGTCCTTGTCATAGGTGTACAAAGAAGAGGACGAAGGCGGAGACTGGGGTTGTAAGAACGAGTACTCCAGTGCCATGCCCACAGGCGCAAGTCACGTCCGTGAGAGCGATCCCAGATGATTTGCGAAGACTCAAACTTGCGGAGCTCGTCAATGCTCTCAGTACGGGGGATCAGCAGAATCAGAAAGGTCAGTCACTTCAGCATGTTCAGAACTCTCAGCACGTGCAACAGGCGCAGCATATGCAGCAGCCTCATCTGTGCAGCCAGCTCAGCACGTGCATCATACTCAGCCCATCTCGCAGCACCGGCAGCGATCCGGCCAGTGACTACAAGTGCCACAGCACCCGCTCCTCCAGGCTAGACTCCTCCTCCAGGCTCAACAACTCCGTCAGGCCCAGCAAACACAGCACTTTCGTCAGCTTCAACAAGCGCATGGTCAGAGACGCTTCCAAGCTGTGCCCACACATCCACAAGCGTTTTGCCACCAGGCGATGTCCACGCACACGCAGCTGGTGCAACAGCAATCCGCGGTATGGGGTCAGACAGCGATAGATCCTCAACTTACCGCCTCACCCACATCAGAAACTCCTTGCCGTGGACGCCAAGAGATGTCCCCTGGCATCATGAAATCGACAGGACCCCGGAACGTTGTACCTGGTTTCTCACGATTGAGAGAGGATCAAGTCATCAAGCGGGAGGAGGCAGAAATTCCAAAAGAAGCATTATCGCCCTCGCGGCGAATAAATCGTTCTAAGGGCAAGAAGCGTGCTCTTGACGAGCATCTTGATGTCGAGAGCCCGCAAATCGAAGCAAGAAAGAGATGGAAGCCGGAGCCAAGTTTCCAGCATACTCTAGCATTTGTGGGTGCGCAGTCGACATACTCCCAGCTTCTGGGAATAGGCGAGGAAGAGTGGCAGCCCGAGGACGTCTCTAGGGACACAGAGCAGCTCAAGTCTGTGCCAGCGTATATTGAGGGCTTCGAATGGTTGCCTGGCGCGATTAATCCAGAAATGATGAATAAGTGGGGCAGTTCCAAGTGGTGATGGCGCGGATCTCTATGCGACTTGGCTAGGAATTTCGCATTCTACACCGCTCCGAGACTGGTAGAAAGCAAAGCAGAACGCAGGATTGGATCATGCATGGTTCTCAGAGTCGAAGTCCGCAAAGACGAGTTTTCATCAATATAGCCGAAGGTGGTCCACGAGTACAAAGCCAAGATGCACATCTGGCATAGACTGATACATTATTTGATTCACCTGCGAGCTGCACTGGTTTCCTAATTACTATATTGACGCAAAGCCGCCAAGCATGGCTTTCGGCTATCCCAGAATCGCCGCCGCCTTGTAAATCTGGTACGCCGAAAGTCCAGCGCCAATAGCCCAAAAAGTACTCCTAATGAAGCCCTTACTGTGGTCGGCAATCTGAACGTACGACACAACGTATGCCGCCCTGCCCCCTTTCGTCAGCCATGTATTCCCTATTTATTCTGCTAGCAGGATTCAACTCACCTCACCGCCATAAACGCCCCGACAAAGACCGTCAAACCCGTCACATCTCGTGCAGCAACGACATTACCCAGTCCCTTGGCTGTGCTCCTCTCCGCAAGAATGCTAGCCAGCACTGCCACAGCATACAGCGGAAGCTGCTCCAAGTTGTTGCTCTGTGCGTTCTCGGCTCTTTGGTATTTCTGGAAGACGGCGTCTGGAACCTTGCCCTGGACGTTGTCGGGCGAGATCGATGCTTTGGGGTTTGCGTTGTTGACTTTGTAGCCGTTCGATGAAAGGATGGCGCCGGCGTATATATGAGGAATGAGGGAGAAGACGTAGTACGCTGGGATTGAGAGGAGTGGGTAGTTGATGCTGGACGATGCCATGGTCGTGGGGTTTGAGGTGGTGCTGGTGGGTTTGGTTTGTGGGAGGGGGTCGCGTTGGGAGAAATGCGTATTGGGAGTGGGCAGAGATGTGCTGTCTCGTTTACACGCCGGCTCTGAGCCCAATGTTCATCATCGTGACGTGGCTGTCTGGAAAGCCCTTGCATGTGAAAGCTGCGCAGCCACTGGTAGCCCAGGTACCACCGCATGCTTTGCCGAACAATCGTTGTCTATACATGACACCTGCTCCTCCTGCTTCCTTGGAGGGCGTCTAGCAACATTGGTCACTCGGATAAGCCATGAGTTCGTTGTGGCCAATTGATAGCATTATGGTGCTCCCGCTCTAGGAATCGTTCCCATATGCCGGATTGTGCTCCTGTTGGGTGTAGTGTATGGAGGTCCAAGGGTCGCTTCAATCAAGAAGGATGCAAGTGAGGCCTCCCCACCTCTCACATGTCATGTTTCTCTGCGCATTTCTGTCCCTGACCGCATCAAGCATAGCACGGGATGCCTGACCCGCTCGAGGGTAGCAAGGCAACATAAATGTCGACTTGCTCGAGGGAAGTCCCCCTTGCTAGTAGAGTACGCGATAGTCGGCCACTTGTGGCCAACGAATGCAAGGCCGAGTCATCAGATGTAAAGGAATCGCAAGTTTAGCAGTCTTCTCCAGTTCCGGCTAGAGCGTTTGCGGTATATTTACGAGACTCCATATGTCGTCTTCTCGGACTCCGTGCGTATAGGGGTGTTCGGCGTTTGTTGCCAAAGGGTTAGCAACAGGTTGCGAACCACAGTATATCTAAGCATGCGCGCGTATTTACACGGTCTTGGCGGTATCCACTTGTTGGCAGCAACACCCCTACGTGCGTACATTTGCCGCCTCTTAGCCACTGATCCTGAGCCTGCACACGGCGTATGTATCAGAAACCGCATCTGCAATCTGCAGCGTCTTCTTTCGGCATCACGAACCGGGCTCGGAATGATCGGCACAACTTGTCTTCTGCTAGCCTGATCCCTGCTTTCACGCATTGAGCGATACATCGTCCTACTACGACGTATACACATACCCCGAGTATGGAGTTTTACCGGAACACACTACTATTTGACCTCGAAGGCTTCGCGCTAAGAGATGTCTGAGCCTGGACTTCTTTCGACCATACTGACTTAAAAGTAGCCTAAGGGATCGCAAGGAGTGTACAGTTCATCTCCGAGCCCTGGAATAAGGCAGCTTTACGCTATTCAAGCAACAGAATAAATTCAGTAGCAGAGGAAGTTTACGCAAAGTCACGTTGGTGGTTCCGCAATCCTCTGCTGCGCGATTCCCTCCACCACGGTAAGGCTCCTACGAGACACAAGTTCGGCTTTTTTTGTGTTGTGATGCTTGATGATCCACGCTTGGAGCCTGTCAGGTTGACAAGGTCTGTCATGAACTCGAGTATAGGAATTAGATTGTTCAAAAATAATACACAGCGCATGGCTCGAATTCTATATTCACCCAATCTATCTGGTAGGGTTGATTAGTACGTCTCTTCAGAAACGAATCCTCAGTCCGCAATTCTCAAGGACAGCGATCATGCGTTTATCTCCTTGCTGTTTTGCAATCTCTAATGGAGTCGTTCGTTCTACCTGCGATCCCCTCATTCGCGTGCTGCTTGGGTTGGCGCCATGTGTCAATAGGAGTTCCGCTACTTCGTGTTTACCTAGAAGACAAGCTTTGTGAAGTGGCGTGCCCCGGAGGAGAGACTGTCTTAATTGGCGGGCGATAGGATGCGCGAATTGAATGGCGTTCACTGGTGCGTCGTGAGACAGGAGTAGCCGTGTAACCTCCAGCTCGTCTCCTTCGCGTTCAACGGCGTAGTGCAGAACGTCGCCATCCTGGACGTTCGTCCCAGCTTCTAGCAGCATCTTGATTGTCTCAAGTGAACCGGCCTGTACAGCTACGGAAAACGCTGTTTCGCCTGACGGACACATGGCATTCGGGCTGGCGCCGTATTGCAAAAGTTCCTTGAGGAGTTTCGGTCGATCGATCGCTAGGCTGTGGAGAAGCAGTTAGATTCTATAGAGCTATAAACACGAGGTGAACTTACCAAAGCAAGGATGGCACCCTACCACCTTGAAGATTCTGGTCGATTGGCCAACCGTGTTCTAAAAGTCCAAAGAGGAAGCTTTCGTTTCTTTTAGAGCGGAAGCTTCGACAACATCCTCGTCAGGGTTGACTCCAGACTCTAACAGCTCAATGAAAGGCGCAAGCTTTTCTTGTTGGACACAATAATACAGCAAGGGCGAGACAGCCATACTTGGCTTCTGTTTGCGGAAGTACGAAAGTGCGACCTGCAACGCATCTTCCGGATACTTGTCGATGCACTCGTGTTAAACATCATACGGCGATTCTCCCAAGATTGCAGAAAAGTTTGCCATGCCTTTTGGTAGATTAAAAACTGTGTTTCTTCGAAAATAGCGGGAAGGATCGAAAGGCGGACGCTAGACTTCTAACCTTTCGCATGAAGAAGCTCGTCGATCCCCCGCGGGTAGAAGTCATGTGCGCGTCGCGCACGGTCGCACATCAGGCACGCGACGCGTTTTCTTAGCTATTCTTCTTACCTTTATATCTTACTATATAATGGACGTATATAACTATGCGATAGCTTATTTAAATTAGCAAGATGAGCCTAATATTGCTGCGGCCGCTAGGAAGTTTAGTATTAAGCGCTTAGTACTTAGTAAGCGCTAGAACAAGCTTACTAAAAAATCTACCTTAAAGCACGAAGAACAGCGCATTCTTAACGACTAGTAAGAGCGCACTCTTAT
>LIHB01000162.1:21964-40159 GCA_001297265.1 Mycosphaerella arachidis
AAATATAATATAGTCCAAATATAAAGCTAATCGGTGCAGTAGTTGTAGTAAGACACCTCGTTAAACAACATCGAATAAGATGTAGTGTCCGTGCTTAATATGCGACCGTGCCCAACGCGCACCTAACTTCTAACGAATGGCGACGGTGCGCTATCGAGTTGTGACCCAGTTACTGCGCCGGTCACGTGACGTTAGTACTCTTCGAGGCTGTGGATGAAAATCCCACGCCTTGGAGTCACTGACATTTGCGGCCTCTTCTGCATAAGGTTAATTGATATAGACTTCCATGGACACTTCCTCCATGTAGTAAGCCTCAGCGGTAATAAGTCTCACGGCGAAATATATCCTTGAACGCCGAAGAGATGCCATTGGATGTGCTCTGCACTACGCTAAGAGATATCACTTATTCGTGTTGTCCACTTCCTGTATTGAGCATATGGAGGATGGAGCTACAACCGCACCTGCTACTTTGAGGCATTGGTGCTGGCGCTGGAGCATGGAGACTTGATCCTGCGGCCAGTGCATCATGACCTTACACATTTACCCCATGCAGCAAATGTCTCCTCCCATTCAAGGTGTCTGTGGATGTCTACACGTCAGTCGCCAGGACGAACGACATCACGATTGGTTCTTCCGTCGTCGACGCTACAAAATGTCAGTCCCAGGCTCCGTCCACGCACCTATTCAGGAAATGTACTTACTGCTTACCTTTATGGCACATGAGAACGTGGCGCAGGCTCGCTACTCGATACGTACACCCACCCCCTCGGCTAAGCTGCGCCTAGACTGTCACAGCAGCGCTCTGCTACAACCCTAGCCATAGTTTATAAAGCCGCCTGTTCCTACGCTTTACCCTTTTAGTGAAAATTGGAGGTGGTTTCGCCTGTATCTTTTTGACTATCTGATATACAGGCGTCTACATGCGTAGAGGACGTAGCGAAAGTAATCCGAAGAAGGGAGCGACGTAGGCACATTACAACAAGGGAGACGACACGAGACAGTACACGCTTAAAAGCATATATCCTCTTCTCGATTAGGAATAGACAAAGGGGACAGGGATGAACAAACTATGCCTAGGGTTGTATCTCTATCGGTATTGAAACCTCGTTGGTCCACACAATGCACCGATTCCGTCTGGCCATCGGGGTCGACACGACGAAAAAGCCCCACGACTTGATCCTCCCCTTTCAGTGTTTTCCATTGGCAGTTTCGTCCTCGCCGCTAAGGAGTGTCAATCTTTCACCATGTCCATTCACCTAATTGGGACAATGCCAATGTTGCACCTGAATCCCGAAGAGGACCTTGCTCTTGGCTGTACCGATTAACCTACCGGCCACACATGCTCCTTCCAGGAACGTTATTTACCATGCACCTTCTCTTTCCAGAATCCAACAATTGACTCCTCGTCCCGCCTGCTGGCTCCACGTCCACTCACTGGCACTCTCCCCCTTTCGACACTAGCGAATGTCACTCTTGGCGCAGTACACTTCCCTCTTTGAGACATCGATGGAAAGAACCCACGCGGATATTTCGACATCGGGGCAGCTTTTGCAACTACAATTGCGACCCCCTGTTTACCTTTCCGCGATACTTTCCTTCCCGATCCTATCTCACGCGAACTTCCGCACTCAGGTCAGAGTGAACATCATCGGCACTCATGTCCTTCGACACGGGAGAATGTGTCTCTTGGCAGCGAACACTTGCCCTTTCAAGAAAGAACTCCATACGGGACGTACGCATTGTCCCGAGCACATGTACACGACGGTGGTGCTTGCCGTTTCGACCTGAATTGCATTTCAACGGATGCAACCTACGGACAATCCTTTACTCAGTACTGGCATGACCTATCGACCTGTCACCATGTGTGTCTTGTCCCTGATCTGTCTATACCTCACTCACTCATGTTGTTGTTTTGCTTGTCCTTGGCGTTATTGCTCCGACCATACTGACACTCGGGTAAACTAAAACACTGCAACCCTCACTCGCGCGACTGGATCCTCGGGCGTGACCCTATCCACTGCTGCTGATCTGGTGTGGGGTACACGAAGAAGGAACGAGTATTACTTGCTCCCACAACGACTGTTTTGCGTCACCACTTCTACGTCGAGAACCATCTGTTCAGGTCTCATTGCCGTTAGAGAATGCTCCGTGCTGGCGTTAGATGTCATCTGTTTACAGACAGTCGATGATGATGATGAAAATGATGCGAATGGATGATGTAGCACGCATCGGAATGGTCGAAACCTCTGTGCGCCCTTTGCCCATGGGTCATGTATCATGGATCTATGTAAGAGCCAGGTAATCTCCGGAGGTAGCTGCTCTCATTGGCATCTGTCTTCACTACGCTACTGTTTGTCTTCCTTTTGCGATATTTCCAAGGCACGGCGGCCGCGGGAACGGCCAGGGTGGCCTTCCTCGTAGGCCTCACCTCGACCGCTCGCGCTCGTTCCTTGACCGATTCTGGATCGTCACTCACTGAGGACCTCTGCATTGAAGCGGGCCTGGAGCAACTGATTCGACCCCTTGTCACACATGGCTTTGCCTTACCTGCCGCTTGAGACATGGGTTGGCATCTGCCGGGACCGACGTTGCTCGGTATGCCGTGTCCGAAGTACTACCCTTAGCCTCTCCAACTTATGGAGCAAGCGAAGCCAGTCGATTACGAGGAAGCCGTGGCATTTGACCATGCCCAACCGCTGTGGCGCGACAGCGGCGTTCCACTGCCTTCCCGAGCCGGGGATGTCGTGCCGCGCCTGTCAGACCCTTGTCTCCTGCATCATGTACCATTCTTTCATGCACCATCCAGCATACCCGTCTCCCTTAGCTGCCTCATAATCTCAGGCTCGACGTATTTGCTGACAGTAACGTCTTCGCTGAGACCCTTTCTCCTCCTGGTCTTCAGCACGAAGTCTCTGGCGGTCGCTTGCGCAGAGGCCGGCTCTAGTGCCCGCAGCTTGATGGACTTGTCCAGCGGATCTCCAGGCACGATGTTCCATCGATCGAAGACTAACGACACAGTCGCTTGTCCTTGAGTATGGATCCTCAAATCAGTCTCGAAGCCGAAACTGTCAATGACCGGAATCAAGCCCTTGACCGAGTACAGCGGAGTGCCGGGCACGGGTGCATCGCTCAGGACATGACCTCGTCGGCGTGCGAGGACTGTGTATAGCGATGAAACAGCAGTGGCCGGTCCAAGCATGTTGCAGCTGTACATTGGCTCCATCAGTCTTGGCCCAGCCATGAGGAAAGAGCTATAACATGCTCGCCGTGCGGTCGGAATGATCTGGCCACCACCTCGGAAAATTGCCTCGGAGGCCAGCTCAACGTCTGTGATCTTGAACTTGACATTCCGAATTGGCTCCTCACACAGCGGGCCTTCTCGTGTCCCCCATGCGAAGCCCTGTCGAATAGAATCTTTTACGCTTCGAAGCAGCTTCTGATCAACATCAGATGGTAGAGTGTCGTTTTGCAGGATGTTTGGACTTGAGTCGTCCGGTCCGAAAGCCCAGATATTGCGGCTGGCAAGGATGTCGTAGCCATAGTTGTCCTCGAAGAACTTGCCGACCTTGCGAACAGGGTCTTTGATGCTGACTTTGCCGGACTCAATGTCTTGTGCAATGCCATCGTCCAATGGTTCCGCAACGAACGTCAGCTTGTTCTTCTTGTTCGGTGTCAGTGCGTAGCACTTCATCGCGCTTTGATCAACACAAGTCTCGCAGAATCTTGTAACAGGATCAGAAACCTTGATCTCCATTTGTGCGTACAGTTTGCGCAAGTCGTGAAGCACACAGTCCATGTATAGCTCGCCAGTACCAAGCACAACGTGTTCGCCGCTTTCTTCGACCTTGGTTGTGATAAGTGGATATGATTTATTGATTTTTCGGAGGCCGTCAAGCATTTTGGGCAGCTCTGAAGGGTTGATTGGCTCCACTGCCACCTTGAACACGCTCTCGAAGAAGTGCGTGATAGGCTTGAAGATGTATGCATCTTCCTCGTCGGGGAGTTTGGGCGAGACTATTGTAGCAGTCTTCATAATCGAGTTGTCAACGCCGCTGAGGAGGACAAAGTTGCCAGCAGGCATGCCAGAGACAGGCACGTTGTAGCGACTTTCAGCGATGGCCACGCTTTCGATGGTTGCGTTGACCATATCTTCGTCATCATCTATGCTGTAGCTCTCGCCTAGCACTCTGACTTGTTGACCAGGTCTCGCTGTTCCAGCCATTACACGGCCGAATGAATGGAATCCTTTGGCATCCTGGGTCGTGAGGAGCTTGGCGACGTGAATGACCAACGGTCCATCTGGGTCGCAGTCCAGCATTGAGATAGCGGTCTTCGAGTCGAGCGGCCCAGTGTAGTAACTCTCAAGCTTCTGCTTCGCCCCCGCCACGGGCGATGGAATGTGCTGTACCACCATGTCGACAAACCCTGCAGCCGGACCGAAGAATCGCTGGCAGACCATCTTCAAAAGATCCTTCGCGTTGGCTTTGAGTTGGCTGGGCTTCAAAGATATGCCGAGGCCGTGCAGTGTCTTCTTGAGGTCGTCTGGAGACTCTGACAAAGTGCTCGAGTAAAGCTTGTAGATCGGCACCAGCACGAAGTGCACGAAACTCCTCTTGGCACGCTCTTCCACAGCCTTTCGAGTGAATTTTCTCGATCCTGGATTGAAGTAGATGTCGCCCCACATCCTTTTGCTGAACTCAGTGACGTCGAACTGTGCACTTGGGTAGGTTTCGGCATACATGCGTGCGAAAGATGGCAAAGTGAAAGACCACCCCATGGTGCTGCATGCGAATGCGACATTGCCTTTCTCTGGACTGACGCGGAACTTCTCGCCTTGGCCTGGAATGGTGTTCTCGATGTGGGTATTGACCTCTTCGACTACATGCTTCAGCTTGAAGTACGCATCAGTAGGTGGTAGCTTCAACTCGAGCATAAGCCGATCCATCTTGTTGATCAGAAGTACCAATGGAAGACCAGCAAGCACAGCATGCTTGATGGCAAGTTCAGTTTGTACTTGGACACCTTCCACTACATCCACTACCAGCACAATACCGTCTGCCAGTCGCAAGGAGGCAGCGACCTCATCTGCGAAATTGACGTGGCCAGGAGTGTCAACGATATTGACCAGGTGGCTCTTTCCTCGCGTGCCTTGCAGCACCAAACTCATGGGGCTGGCCTTGAGCGATAGTCCTCGTTCCCGCTCCAAGATATGTGTGTCAGTGTATCTCATCAGCTCGTCCCGCGCCTTGCCAGTCTTGCCCTCCCAGAACTTGGATGTGTCATGAGTCTGGTCAACCAGTGTGTCCATGAAGCTCGTCTTTCCGTGGTGCAAATGGCCGCATAACGCAACATTTCGTATTTGTGCGGGAAAGCTCATCAAGTCGCTCATGAAACCGCGGTCAAAGTACACAGGCGGCAGATCCTCCTCCTCGACGGTAAACTTCTTGTGCTCGACAGGCGCAATGATGGGCTGCTGCAGCGTCTGCGTGTCCTCTTCTTGCACCAGCGTTTCGACATCGGGTCCGTATATTTGCGAGGCGGAGGGATAGTACTGCTTGTCTTCGTGCAGTACCACCGCATTCGACGGACCTTCATCGTCTATGTCCATCATCTCCTGGCCGGCAGGCGCGGCGGCACCCGCCTGCGACTCATCGTCGTCCAGATACTGTGCGCCATCGTATGCCGTCGTCTCGTCCTCCTGGCTGTCCTCCTCTGGCTCGCCGATGAAGTTGCCGAACTCGTCGTAGAGGTCGTCCATCTTGTGCGGCAGTCCTTCGAGGAATGTGTGGTGGAAGGAGAGACTGCTGGTGGGAACAACCTCACGCGACTCGTTCGCGCTGCACTTTTTCGAAGACCCGGCAGAATACAGTAAAACTAGTCGTTTCACCGCCTGCAGTTCGCTAAAGCACCACGATCAGATAAGCCCCACGCGAGAGCCAGGATTAGCTCCAAAAATCGTACCATCAGGTATTGTTGAAAACAAAGGAAACGCCTGTCCGCACGCCACCCTTCTTCTAACGAATTCACGACACTGTGAGCTAGTATTGAAGCACCATCGCCACTCGGAAGAACGACCTATCGCGCGGAAATGGCGCCTCCTGCACCGGTCTACATCCTCTCCTCGGTTCGCACCCCAGTGGGAGCTTTCCAGAGCTCTCTAGCCTCTCAAAGTGCTATTCAGCTTGGATCTCATGCAATCAAAGCTGCAGTCGAGCGCGCCGGTATCAAGCCTGGCGAAGTACAGGAGGTCTTCTTCGGAAATGTGCTTTCAGCAAACCTCGGCCAGAACCCAGCACGACAATGTGCCATCTACGCTGGTCTTCCCGAGTCGACAGAGGCCACTACCATAAACAAAGTGTGTGCCTCATCGATCAAGGCCATGGCTTTGGGAGCAGCTACCATCCTCACTGGTGAGGCAGACGTCGTTGTTGCGGGTGGAACAGAGAGCATGAGCAACGTGCCACACTACCTTCAGTCGCTCAGAAACGGAGCAAAGTTCGGAGACCAGACACTCGTGGACGGTGTACTCAAGGACGGTCTCACCGACGTTTACAAGAACGAGCACATGGGCCTGCAAGGGGAAGAGTGCGCAGAGGACCACGGATTCGGCAGAGAAGAGCAGGATGAGTACTGCATCCGCAGCTACAAGAAGGCACGACATGCACAAGAGAGCGGTTGGTTTGCGGAAGAGATTGCACCTGTAGTTATCAAGGGGACCAGAGGCAAGCCAGACACTACGGTCGACAAGGATGACGAGCCCAACAAGTTTAATGAGGAAGCCACGAGGAAGCTGCGACCTGCGTTCAAGAAGGAAGGTGGCACCGTCACGCCTGCCAATGCTTCCCCACTTTCGGATGGTGCCGCTGCGGTCGTTCTTGCCAGTGAAGAGTACGTCAAGAAGAACAACCTGAAGCCTCTTGCGAAGATCCTAGGCTGGGGAGACGCTGCACAGAACCCAAGCAAATTCACCACCGCACCAGCCCTTGCCATTCCCAAGGCGCTGAAGCACGCTGGCATTAGCCAGGACCAGGTTGATGCGTTCGAGATCAACGAGGCGTTCTCTGTTGTTGCACTGGCGAACATGAAGCTGTTGGGCATCTCCGAGGACAAGGTCAACCTTCACGGCGGCGCTGTCGCATTGGGTCACCCGTTAGGTGCATCCGGTGCTCGCATTGTTGCCACGCTGCTCGGTGTGTTGAAGGAGAAGAAGGGCAAGATCGGATGTGCTGGTATCTGCAACGGAGGCGGAGGTGCTTCTGCGATCATTGTTGAAAGATTGTAGACTGAAGTGCTGGAAAGGCAGTGTAAGGCTCAAAAAGCATGATTTGCGGCGTGAGAGCGTTGATGCACGACGCGCTGGCAGTCGAAAGCAGCCACCTCAGCTTCGCCGCTAGCTCGTGGGATAGAATGCATGTAAATACCCGGTCTCAGACGTGGTTCATAGAGTGCTACGGGTACCAGGGACGATGATCGAGGTGAGGATTGCATGACGCGATACAATGCTTCGTCATCATGAGCGCTGTCAGAGATCTTATCTCAACGTTGGAGTGCTTCAGACATGGATGTGCTAATGTGCTGCGTCCGTGGCTCCATGAATGGTAGACTGTGGCCGGGATGACAGGGTTCCGGATCCAGTGCGATGCCTCCGACTTCCTCATCATCTCTACCTCGTCCGCCTTCAATACCCACGTTGAAAACCTTGGTTTTATCCGACGTGGCCGCCACATACATAGACCCTGCTACATACGTTCGATCTTAATATCCAGCCTCACTGGTCCGATCGATCAGCGACTAAGCCGTGCACATGAATGGCGAAGTGGTCCTGGGCATGCGTGGCCTACGTGCCAACGAGATCGCAGCCTCATCTCGAGATGTGTCCTTGACCGCATTTGCTCAGCTAATTGTGCTTTGACTGAACGTCAAGCGTGCTCTAATATCGTTGTTCGATAAGAACTCATGCTCGTCGAAGCGACGCAGACCTCGAGCCTACAGGATGATGAGACATGATGAGGACGATGGACTCAACTGGGGCAACACACTTATCCCCCGTGAAAATGACTTTGCCAGCGGGACCTTGACGTTGGTTAGAAGACTCAAGGAAGCCAAGTCCGGCAGTGCCATCGACGCGACTCTCATTGTTCCAAACCTCGAGAACCACGATCGCTTTTCAGACCACCCTCATGTTGTCGGAGCGCCACTTGTGAAGTCCTCCGCCGGTATCCCACGTCTGACACCTACTGGCTTTCCAATAGGTACGTTGTCTATAATATGAGCAGGCCCCCAACTTACTAGATTCCACATGCGACCAGGATGGACTGACTTCAGCCCACATCAAGGCATGATCAGGCCCGTCCAAAATCACTCACGCAGATCGTACTCAAATTCATACGGGACGTAGGCATAAGCATCATGAAGCACATAGCAATGAAGCGAGACGAGGCTGCCCAATGGAGAGGGACTCGCATGGTCCAAGGATTGTCTCGATTCGTGGAAGGGGCAATACAGCGAGACGTCCAAGCTTGGTGCATCCCGCCGTATCCACGCGCTGAAAAAAGGCTCCCGACAGTGAGCTGCTGTCCAGCGCACGGGACAATAACTTCTGGCGCAGTCACACGTCTTCAATCAAAGCGAGGCGGCAAGATCCTGCCATTATACCAATACCCACGGAAGCTTGACGCGGATCTTGACCTAGCATTGTCCCGATACAGACTGCTCGTCAGCCCGAGATATCACCATACCTTCGTACACGACTCAACGGGCGTGACACTCGATATCATCCTAATATCCTCCGGAAAAGCACGGTCTCGAAAAGTGTTACACAAGCTCTCGGGCGGGCTGCATACCATAAGACAAGCGATGGGTATGGCGGGCGTGGTCTTCCTGGACGCCAGTGCAGGCGAATTCGGGACTCTGCGTAGTCCTGGCGCCGGCAACCACAGCCCAGACACATCCGAGACTGGCAGTGCCGCAGCGACTGAAAGTGGCGAAGACACAGCCTCTCCCTACCCAAGTTGCAGGAGTTGTTAGCCTTGCAGATACCTGGGCACTTCTTATCAGATCTCCGGAGATGGGACCAGCGATGTATTCATGACAATGTTCCGAAAAGGTTCCTGCGGTCCATCCTCCGTCGATATCCACATGGCTAGATCTACAATCTGGTGACGATGGTCTACCTTCCTCGGATGACGGCTCGGACAGCAATACTTCGATTGATAACGCCAGCACCGAATCAGGAAGATTCGGACCCTTGAGGGCTAAGAAGAGCTCTTATACGGACTCCTTGAAGCTACAGAAAGTGTTCCCTGGAGCGCGAGCTCTTGGAATCATGCCTATGTAGGACTCACTTCGCAGTCGCTTTTTCGCTGGCGCAGTGGTGTGGACGTACGACCGGACACGTTTGTTCTCCTTCCAAGAAGACCTCAAATGCCTTGGTGCATTCTGTGATGTGGTCATGGCTGATGTCACCCGACTGGGTTTTCAGGCCGATGTGCGAGCCAAAGCTAGCTTTATCGCTTCAATATCTCAAGAGCTACATAAGATCACCCTTGCACGGGATACTCGGTGGCGTAGAAGTCTTGCAAGGGGAAGACGAGGATCCTGGGTCTCGACAACAGATGATCAGTATGATAGATATATGCGGCAGGTCTCTTCTGGGGATCGTGAACGATCTACTCGAACATGCACATGAGACATCACTGAATAGGAGTAGTCATTCAAGTGTCGAACGATGTCGGAAGAAGCAAATTTGAACATTTCCAAAGGTATCCATTGCTCGAGAGGTCCTGGACAGTGCTTTGTGGCAGGCTCCACAGCCGGCCGCTCGGTCCCAGCCTATCGAACAGTTTGCTCCACTGAACTCTCTCGCCAGCCACAAGCCGCTCAAGGTTGTGTGTGATCTCGATGTCGAAAGTTTGCCAGGCACAGCATGGTGGTTCCATATCAATTCAGGAGTATTCCGTCGCATACTACAGAATCTTACCAATAACATAATTAAGGACACAGACAGAGGCGGCTACTTCAGGGTAGGGCTGAGTTTGAGCATCTCTTGCAATGCTATATCAAAAAGATGGGATGCCTCGAAATCGGCGCCACGGACGAGCAAGAGGCGTTGGAAGCTTATGAGCGCTCATATCGGCCGCAGAGCGACGACGAAATGGATGAGACAACGACTCCTGCAGAACAACAACGACTGCCGGTCATGGTCATTCTTATGGATACTACGATGCCAATAATGAATGGTCTTGAGTCGACGAGGCGGACGACGCACCATACGGAGAACGCTCCGCGAGTCTTGCGGCCTGTTTCGGCGTTACCTGCGTTGCCCTTTTGTAGATGTTGGTTATATAGTTTGGAGATGGGAGTTGACGTTCTCTGCAGACATTCTCTGCCCTGCTTGCTCCTCCCATTTCAAGCTTTGGAATGTGAGCGGTGGCCTTTCATATTGCCATCCCTTCTGATCGATCTTTTGCTCCTATCCGACCGGCTCTGCAGCCTTGACGCCATCTTTGGTTCTGTAGGCAACGTCCACAAGGACCTTGAAAACCATGGTGTGGGGTGCTAGTGCGGAAATCGGTTCGAAGGTGTCGAGTCTGCGAAGGAACCGATTTTCAAGGCATATCGATTGTTAAATACCTATCGAATCCTTAGCAATGCGAAGACGAGGCGGTATATGTAATGCTGCAGTCGTGGTCGGATCTGTCACAGAGGTAAACAAATGCTCTGTACGTGACATCACAAACTCCAATTTCAGACCCGTATGAGGGGTGAATGCGCATACGCTGGAGCACGTTGGCAGATGCGAAAAATTGAGCGTACAAGACACTGGCAAATGTCATGTGCCGGCACTGATCTATTGCGCGTCGGTGTGAGACTACTTCTTTGTAATCAGCGTCTCGAGCACTGTCCATTCTAGCAACACCTTCGCCTGCTCGTTATAGCATAGTCTCATCCCAGCTTACTGATTTGTGGTATCCTGCTGCTCCATCACGGGCTCAACCTGCCTGCGTATCAACTCGTAACGATTCGTCCCCTGGCCCACTCCTTACTCCTCGCCGCCGACAAGGTTCTGGCCGTCCTTCAATCCCTCTACCACCAGAGGCTCGCCTTCTGCTCGCTTGTACAAATCACGGACATCATCGGTCATGGTCTCGAAGTGCGAGCTGGCGTCGTAGCTCTTGCTGATGAAAATGTTGTCCTTGGTGCCGTCATCCACGGGCTCGTAGATGGGGATTGGCGGACCCATGAATTGCTCCTCAATCTTGCCGAGACGTTCGAGGCCTGGCTGTAGCTCGAGATGGTGGTTCGCGGAGGTCTCGGCGACAGTGCTGACGATGGCGATGTAGTAGCCCTTTGGGCAGACATTGTGGTTCGAGGATACCATGGCAATGTAGATGTCTGTGGCGGGAAGTCAGTGGAAGTGAGCATAACGCTATGACACAAGGCATCTCACCATGCTTCCTGCCAACCTGGGACTGTGGAATGATCAGCTGCAGCGAGTCGGCGTTGTCGGTCTTGTCGATTGGGTGGTTCAAGATGCAGATGGCCTTGACGTAGTGTCCAACCACTCGCACCTTGTCTGGGAAGTAGGAGGGATCTGCGATGATCTTCTTGCACTTGGTCTCGAACTTCATGCCTTCCCCTTCCTCGCCTCTCTCCTTCATGGTCGCGCGGATGCCCGAGACCTTGCCATTCTCGTACTTGACCTCATCAATGTTAGTGTTGAGCATGTATGTACCGCCGTAGATGGCACTCAGACGCGCAAAGCCCTGTGGAAGCTCGCCTAGACCGTATAGTGGGTAGATGTAAGGGCTCTTGCCGTAGCGAGCCATGCTGTTGACGTAGAGGCGGATGCGCTCGATGCAGTCCTTGGCTGCCCCCTTGGCGTTGATGTAGTCGTCCGTGGTGTAGAGCGCCATGCTGTGGCCGACAAAGTCGCGAGTGGTCGCTTCGAGGCCGTACTTGTCGTACACTTGCTTCATGGTCGTTTGCGAGAGGTTCATGCCTGCTGTCTATCAGTATGCAAGTTCTCCTGCCTCAGTACCCACATATCGAGCGAGACTCGTACCATTGTGCGTGCTCGGGTCGTTCTCGTCGAAGCTGCCCACCCACTGCAAGAAGTTCTTTGCTCTCCTCTTCTCGAAGATGCCCATCAGGGGACTCTTCAATGCCTCGCCGGCGTCACTGGGCACTTTGGCGACCGTTGCTTTGGCGCCACTTCCCTGCTGGACATAGCTGCCAGCGATCTGCTTGAACTCGATATAGCGGGTGACATCGGTGGAGACGAGGATGTTGGTGAGCTCGCCGTTGCTCATCAGCAGCTTCGGCACCAAGTCGATGTTCCAGTCGTTTGATCGTCCGTACTTTTTCCAAGGCTCGGTGCCCTTTTCGAAGTTGCCGTACCTCTTGAACATGGCCTCCAGGTTGACCGAGGCTGCCTCGCCGCCGTAGTGGTCGTTGCGGTCCATGTGCAGCACCTTCTTGCCCTTCACGGACTCCACGCCGGACAGGATGCATTCTGTCAGACCGGTGCCAAGCACGACGACATCGTACTCGGGGGCTATCTCTTCCATGCTTCTTCTCGCTGTGCCGATGTCCTCAACAGGGGCGATGTTGCGTATCGCAGGTTCGAGGTGAATTGTTTACAGGTACTGTGTTAGACCGCCTCTTCCTTGGAGGGGTCGAAGCTACCCGCCGCCCCTCGCACCACCACCACGCTAGGATGACGCCGCCCCGTGCTCGAGCCACACAGGATTTGCCATTACATGTATTTCACAAGGCTCTCGAAATGTTCACTACGAATCTCGTGCAAAACCACATCACAGACCACCTAAGAATGCTGGGCTCCCATGGCTGTAACATTGGGGCTCGTGTGGTCACTGGTCACGATTTGACTCTCGTCGGTCCCACGTCGTGGGCGAGGGCCAACAACACACCTCCGGCCAACAACCTCGAACGGACGGCAGCCTCTAAAGGAAGGAATTGAGCACAGCGTTGATGGCTCAAACCATCGTAATCACGTACAGCTTCAGCCTCACAGCACGTGACCTTTCACTCGCGGTACGCAGATGCAGCGCTGATCAAGTGCCCTTCTCTGGCATTGGATAAGGGTCAGAAGCACTCGATGTATGAGGAGTACGGCGCGATGGACAGAATGGCTGTCCGGGAGCTGGACACGCGAACAAATCAACGCCGACTGCCGTGTCCCTTCACATTGTACATGCATGTACCGTTCTGGACTCTGATAATGGTACTTTCGCCGCCTGCGGCAGACCTTCCGACTGGTGGTTGCAAAAGGTGAGCAGCTTGTTGCACAAGACGCAAGATGTGGCGAATGACGGTGGTGTGAGGATGCGCAAGGAATCTTCACATGCGGAATCGAGCTGTAGTAGAGGATCAGAGGAGGCATCGAGAATTCAAGGCGACAAGGCAGGATCCTGCTTTGCTGACAGGAGCCCAGACCCGAGGATGGCAGGCACGAATTCTTCGGGGTATTCTTGCCGAGAACTCTCGTCTCAAGCTCCCAATCACTCTGCTCGAAGGCAGGTTTATGCTGAGCTCGATTGACGGAACACTTGTGCGCAAGAGATACCTGTCCTGACTGGCAGGTGGTTGCGAGCCTGAAACTCAAGATGCGCACAGCCTGAGCTTCGTCTGGCGGCTTCCACCGCATGCATCATCGATACCCTGATACTAGGTCAACTCTTCAAGATAAGAACACAAGAACAAGGAACCTTGGAGCGACAACGACGACGCCGCCTATCAAGAGAAAGTACTCGACCTTATGCATGCTCAACGTGGCCTCCACCAAGGACTGGGAGCTCTAGACTGATGCCCTAAACAGCACCGTGGAGGCCGGAGTCCCGGGCCAGGACCATGTCCTACTAGGGCACGTATTTCATCCTGAGCCACTCGCGCTCCATGGTGTCCATTTCGAGCCGTCATATCGTTCCTTCTCCTGCCCCGATCCGCATCTTCAGCGCGATGGCAAAGCCGCCTCCAAGCCATGCATCAGACGCCTTTTCTGCCTGGCCACATCTATTAGCAGTATTTGCTGACGAGACGGTGAACCGTACATGCCGTTTAGGGGATAGCCAGAGCATTTGGGACGAGAAGCAAAGGCCAGCAGATTCTCATAAACTGATGATCGGTGCTGCATACGCTGCGAATTGAGTGCTGATTCGGTAATTTGGAAGTTATGACGGCCATCTGCAGTGAGGATCGTTTCTTGGTCGACTCCTGTACTAAGCGCTTCCGCGCCGAAGTTTCGTGGCGTCGTTGAAGGGAGGACCGTCGTCCCAAACCTCGGACTGATCGCTGACGACGGTCCTTCGAGCGCACTGAGTCTACAAGATGTTATATTGGACACCAGGTCAGTATGATCATGACAAGACGACGTGCTTGTGCGCCCAAACCCAACCACTCACCCACGGGTGAGCACATGCTTCTTTGCCCTCACCGACTCTGAAAATGCCACACTCGCGCGCATCATCAGAGAGTGGTATGCCCGGAGTACTTGTTCCATCATGTCGCCAGAGTAGAGAAGCGCGTTCGATCGTGTCTATCGTCGTCGGTGCTCGGATTGCTGCTGGCGGTGATTTCTGACGGAGACTGCACATCGTCCGATCAGCTTCGAGCGCTGCGAGATGCGAACCATTAGGTATCACGTGTCTATCCCTTCTCCCGTAGGGAGGACATTAGTCTCAGAGAAAGCAACATTTCGATCACGATGCGGTTTCGAACCTGTGCCTCTCTCATCTGCCTCTCAGCATCGAATCGAGCTGGCTGCATCCAGCAAAAGGTCAGAGCTCGTAGCGGGGACGCTGTTGGAGATGTGTAGGAGTGTCATGTAGTGTGACAAGATGGAGGGACATCTCCGCGTGTAATATTCATGCTGATTTGTGGGTCCTGATGGAGGCGGTCATTTGCTCCGGGGCTGGCTCAGACTCACTCGGCGATAGACCCGAGCCTCGTCTACACTCCTACACCAACATTGGACAAACCACGGCCATTGGCAAAGAGGCCACAAATGACCATATCGTCTGCTATCGACTCATTACAACGCTAACGGATCCACGATTGTCCATCCGCTTGCCATTAACTACAGACCATCCATACACAGACCTCGCTTAGAAGCAGCCTCGTCCACATCTGCTGATAGCTGACTAGGGGCTTACTCGTCTCAGTCTACCAAATCCGAAGACTGCCCATCCGGGATGGTCTCGAAGAAGACGATCGGTGTGAAGAGTCCGAGACGCACGCAGGTCGCCAACGCATGCGTCGCTTGTCGTGCTTCCAAAGTGAAGGTCTGTCCTCACAGCTACTTTCCGTACCTACCAAGCATCTACTCGGGCACTCTTACTCTTGTGTTCGACACGAAGACCCGCTGACTAGCAACAAAAACTTAGTGTTCTGGACAACATCCTGAATGCTCTCGTTGCCGGGCGCGTGGCACCCAGTGTAACTTTGATGTGCCGGCGGAGGGTATCACCAAGCGACAACACCTCAATAACGAGCTCGCACTGCTCGCTGGCTACAAAGGAGGTCTTGAGCGAGCGAATGCGGTCATGGAAGTCTTGCAGCATGGAAGTGATTCCGAGGCCGTGGAGTTGCTGGTCTGTCTACGAATTGGCTATACAGTCGATGCAGCGTACGAACACATCCAAGCGAAGCGACAAGGGGTAGCCTCAAGTCTACCTAACACGCCGCCTACATCGGCCGCAGCGAGTGTCTCGGACATGTTTCCACCCACACCGGACGACAAGAATGTGCACACCGTCCCGGGACCGACCACAATACCTGAAGCAGCCTCCTGGACGAATTTGCAGAGATCAAACAACATGGGTAACAACGAGCAAAGTCCGACTGTCACATCACACCGACCGACTGCTTGGCGGTACCCACCCATGAGCAACGAGACGCGATACCTGCAGCAGGACAACGATCCGAACGCGTTTACTTATCAGCCTACCGAGGACGACATTCAGACGAGTCAGTTCGGACTACCGACGCCCGTCAGTCCTATTTCGACATGCTCGTCAAGAATGTCTAATGCGCAGGACTCTTACCTACGGCAGCCATATAGTAGGGAGCATCTGTTCTTCGAATCGACCCCACGGGATACCAATAATCAAGCCATGTTCAACAGCCGTCCCTAAGTCGCTAAGTGGAGATATATGCAGATGGCCAACCACGTACTATAGCCGATCAGCACGGGAAAATGCGTTCGCGCGGGTCTTGGCAGTCAGCGAGTGCCTCGCGGCCTGTGGTCACTGGCACGAACCAATGAGGAACAATCATATGGCCACAGCATCAAGTCGCACCACGTCCGGGCTGCCCAGACTGTGCAGTCGCTATAGCAAAGAAAAAATTGTACTGAGAAATCAACACTGCAGCTGCAACAAAGAGACGACTCTACCACCTTTGGACAACAGAGACCCCACCATTCCACAGAAATACAACTACTGCAAGTGTGGGAGCAGCTCCGGACGCGAAGAACGGTGCGTATTCCACGCCGAGGAGACTGAGCAATCTGCGAATACAACAAGGCCAAATGCACGATATCACAACTTAACAGGAGCTGGACTAGCATGAGCCGACATGTATGAACGAATGGTTCGATCCTCAGACTGAATAGAACAGAAGTCAAAGGAGTCTGGAAGCAAGCAGAAGAGTGCGATGCCCATTTTCGACACATCGAGAAGCGTCCAGCAGACAGAGATAGGGTATGAGCAACAGGGAGAGCTCCATACCGGAGCGGCGCAGAAATCAGCTTCGGTGCCAGATGCAGTAAGAGCCAGGATCCATATCAAAGAAAGGCGTTCGAGCCGAGGGATTGATTTGGTAGACCGGCGCAGGTGGGTCAATCCGGGAAGCGTCAACGACCTCATGAACCACAGTCATGTACCATGTTCCACTGGTATCATTGACAAGTAAAGTCGTGTCTCTTGAGCCTCAGCTTTTTCAGTAAGCGGTAGGTCACGCTGAACTTCACCCCTGCAAGCTTAGACACAAAGAATTGATCACGGACAACGATGGGCGGCATGTGGGAACTGCTGCGGATAGGTCACCGTCTGCAAATGCTGCCGGGATATATAATTTGGCATCCGTGCCCTTCTTCGCTCTCTTCCCACTGCACAATAAGACTGCTGGGGGATGCAAAGCGTAGCAGCGAGCCTGTCCTGTGCGGGTAGCTGCTGCGCAGCAAAAGGCCCATGGCATAACTCGAAGATAGGCCCACGCTGCATACGTGTTCGATTGCTCGCTTGCTTGGCAGCAGCAGCAGCAGTAGGCAAGCGCGTGCATTACAACGCAGCCTGTCCGCCTCAAAGGTAGATGGAGGACGCAAAGAGATCGCGACCGGAGAAGCGGATTTTCATCGCACTCATTGCACAGACCTCTTTCTGCTTTAATCGGCAATCAATTGGCCACGGATGGGCCGTCTTCGCATTGTGGATTGATGGTCGCTGAGGTACACAGCCTTTTGGAAATAGGTGAGCATTTGGCTAATAAGGCATCATGTCATTGTACCCACGTGTTAGGCCGGGCAATGCTTGTCGACGTTCTAATTATATGTATCTCGTATTCGGTTCGGATTGTCTGTACTCTGTCCTGCCGACTTGAAGCGTACACCCTGTCCTCGCGATAGGCGTTCACCCAGGACTCGCAACCAGAAGCCCGACAGGCAGTGGTGAGTGTCGGATGGGACCGGCACATGAGTATATCTCCCAGCCACACGCATGTACGCCCGGTCGACTCGGAGCTGAGTCCGGTAGGAGTGAATGGTTGTCGGGAGAAGGGTTCAGGCACCTAGCAGTGACAGGTGGGCGACAATGCCGTGGTCTTGCTGAACAGCGTTTCCATGCAAACCTTGGGCCTCTGTACTTTTTCATCAGCGAAGCTATCGGCGAAGGAGCCCATATGTAGAATCTGTGGGCTCGAAAGAAACGCCCAGTGTCATCATGGAATGTCTGCAGGAAGCCTTCGTGCCCAAGGAGTTATCTGCCTTCCGCGGACGAATATGAAACATAATACCCCTGACAGGGCGTTTCGGAGAGCTCGTCGAACGTGGTTCCATGACGTAGGCCGGAAGTGCTCGCATAGGGCGAACTGTACAAAAGTGGCGTGGTTGATGGTGCTCGGTGTAAAGCGCCAGGATGATGCATGAATAGCAGGTTTTGAGGGTGACATAACCTGATT